>JASGXE010005743.1:0-45025 GCA_030068105.1 Sinentomon sp. SZTP_YWyxl | reverse complement strand
TCTCAGCCAAGCTGTGGCGTGTTTGGAAAAGTACAATCAAGGGTCGTCTCGGTCCAAAAGAACCGATTACGGCATTTTCGGCGACCAAGTAGCTGTTCGTTTCGAAACGCACCCCCTTCTGCACAAGCGCAACATAACGCATGCGGCACACATAAGCGCACACCGCATGCGGCGGGCAACGCACCGTCTGTCCCCACCTTGCGAGAAAGAGAAATTTCACAAGAGAAGGTTTCCGCTGCGTTTGTATGATGAAGATGGTGTTTCGGAGCATTTTTTCATTGAGCATTCTCTGTCTAGTGTACTTTTGAAAATCTGTCCTCGAAATACGGTCATTGTGCAGCAACGCACTCTATTCACATCTCAGTGTCCCAAAACAATCACAATTTGGGCTATTTTGGGTTTTTGCTTGGGCACTGCCTGGAAGTGGGGGCTCGGAAGGTATTTTGTCGCTGAACATTTGGTATTTCGCTAGCTCCGTAGAACGTGTCCTGAAAATTTGACTGTAAGTGGTGAACTCTTATATATAGCTCCCAATGATTACCCCAAATGGGCCTATTTTTGGTGACTTTTGGGGGTGGTATAGAATTGACAGAATTTACTTTTTGCAGCAAAATAAAAACCGAGAACAAAGTGACAAATAGGCGCTTCTTTGCGCCGAGGTTAATCAGATATATGAATGAACAATACTGGGGAAAACAAAAAATAAAAATAAAACGAAAAGGCAAAATTTATGAACTTTGCCCTTCATCTGCGAAGGATCTTGCAGCAAACGAATTTAGTTCATTGAAAAGTCTGCCCAGTCATGTATTTGGGCATTTCGGAGCAGCATGAAGAACAGGGCGCTCGAGAATGTTGCTGATCTTGCGCCTAACGCGACTGTTGCAGTTGCTGCTGTTGCTGTTGCAGCTGCGACTGTTGTAGCTGCTGCGGCTGTTGCAGTTGCAGCTCTGTTTGCTGCTGAAATTGCTCCCTTTGAAGCTGCAGTTGCTCTTGCCGCCGCAATTGAAACCTTTCTAACCGTTGCTGTTGAGTCTGCAGTTGCTGCTGCCTTTGAAGTTGCTCCAAGTCGCTCTTCCTCGCAAACAGCCTGTTAATCCACATCTGCGGATCTGCTTGCTGTTCAGAAAAAATCTCAAACCACTTCACCCATGGCTCTTGCTGCGGCGTCAGCAGTAGCGGCAACAGCTCGAGCCATTTCTCAGTCGTCTGACGTTGCTTGTCATCGAGATTCTGCCATAGTGATGTCTGCCCCCTAAACCACCAGAGCCAATAGTCAAGCTTCGATTGAACCAATTGTGAATTCTCGAATCGCTCTCGAGACTCCTGCATTTGAATGTAAGATCGAACAGGCGGAATTTGAGAGTTGTTCGCACGTGACTGATCTGTGAAAAAAGCCAAAAGCAACAAATTTATGTGATTACAGTAGTTCAACGGATGAAAAGGTGAAAGACGGAAATGCCATTTATCATTCGTTCTTGTCAGGAACTGTCTGAACGAAAAATATATCTGCAAAATTGCTTGTGATAAAATCCATTCTGTGGTAGAAGTGGCACACGTTTTTCTAAAATTTTCGAGTTTTTTTAATGGAACTTTTTTCCATTCTAAATGGAAATTTTGTAAAAAAAACAAGATTATAAAAGGTTCGCTTCCAGGGAAGCCATGGTTTTGTCTTTTGCAGTGTAGTAACCATGGAAATGATTTCCAGCACAATTGCAAAAATGCATAACCAGAAAGTTTGGCAAAATAATCAAATAAAAAGTGGCATGTGTGGAAGATATGAGATAAATGGCGAGGAGAGTGATTCGTGTCACATTTGGTGCGATGAAAACGGTTATCAATTTCCGATGATGATTGGATTTCTGTAAATAATCTGCTGGAAGTTTTCAACCAAAAAGTATGTCATCCGAACTGCAGTTTCTATTCTGTCTGCTCCTTGCACTCAACTGTCATATGACAGGGTTCTGACAGAGAAGCATTGGGGATCCAAACTTCCTGGAAAGGTACACAAACATTGAGAACGCCTGGTTGGGAAATATCTAAAAAATGTAATCAAGGATAACAAAAATGTACACGTGTGCTGCGTATACGTTTTCTGCATTCACATGAAGCGCAGTAGGTATTACACTAGAATGACTTGCGGATTGGGCAGTTTTTCAGTTTATATAGGGGTACCCTTGGAAAAGGTCAGGGGTAGCCTTGGCCGAAGGCTACGGGGTAACCTACCCTCTTACGCATCTCTGGTTATAGTGATAAGTAACATGGGTACGTGAATGGCCGTAAACCCAATTTCCTCTCACAACCCATCATCGCTTCAACACAGCAGTCAATTCGGCAGATGAATGAACGCATCCCATCAATGGAAAAGGAATAGCGTTGTGGATAGAAATTTAAGTTTCACAACACCAATCTACCCATCGAATTGGCTGCTGATTTGAAGCTGAATGTGAATGCTGATGGAAAGTCTGGATGATGGTGGAGGTTGGGTGAAGGATCTGGGCCCTATACAATCAGCGGCAGAATTTCGGAAGCTTTGATTCAATTCACAAAGCGAATTGCCGTTGCCATGGAAACCGTTTCATTTGTTTTGCGACTGACGGATGATGTGAAAAGATGCCAGAATATAAAAAACCAAAATGAGCGGTCGAATTGCTTCCACTTTTTGAAGAGTGGAGACCATTTTCCGTGATCGTCTTTTTATTTTTTCGCAATCATGAGTTGCTAGATGATCAGGTACAATGCTATATGCGCTTTATCCATTCTCCAGTGGGGAAATTAGGCAGCTTTGAAGAAGGGAAGTGAAGGAAATAAGAAGGATGGGGAGGCAGTATAGGACATAATTGCAAAGAAGAAAATGTTTACATTTTTAAACAGACGGAACAGAAAAAACCAATCAGAGGTTTCATAAATACGTGCGTAACAGAAAAAAATTTAATTTGGTTCAATTTTTGATCATTTTGTTCCGAGTTATCATCTTGTATCAATGTGTCATCTTGTTCCGAGTTATCAACTGCACAATCGTATAGAACAAAATTTTCACATTTTTTCACGGATCGCAGAGAAAAATGAAACAGCTCTTCGTTTCTGTAAATGATAGAAAAATTTCAAATTTGGGCTTCATCCATAGCAAATTTATTGAGTTATCGATTTGCAACGAAAGTCGACTATCAAAACAGGGCTTGCGTTTTCAGTTTGCAGTAAATATAACATTTTGTCTTAGCAGACGACGCATTCGCGTCTGCAAAAGACAAAACAACAAGCGAATTTCAAATTTATTTTCCAATTTTTTGTTTTTACAAAATTTCCATTCAGAATGGAAATTTTGTAAAAACAAAACTAGAAAAATTTGGAAAAACTTGTACCACTGTTACCACAGACATCTTAACATGGATTTTTATCACAATCAATTTTGCACATATATTTTTCGTTTTGCTCTATGAAATCACTTTGTGGAGTGATCAATTTGTTAATAAAAATAAATAAATAATTGAACTACCAAGCGTTATCGATGGTTTCAATTTGCAGATAATTTGACGATGGTTGATAAATAAAAGACAAATATTCCGACGTTGAAAATCGTGGTGTACCCTGATCTTGCGTGTCCCCAAATGATTTTGTGTAGTCAGCGTGGTTGAACGAGTCCTCAAAGATGATCAATGCTGAAGCTATGTATTGTAGCGTAATCTGGAACAGGACTACTGCAATGACATTTGTTCATTCCGTCTAAAAGCAGCATGGCAGACCATGCTTACCCCCATCTTCTCCAATGTGAGCAGTGTGTTATTTGTAGGGGGGATGGGGGGATTTCCCCCTGACTTCTGTAATCATCCCCCCAACGTCAGCTGCGAAATTTGTCCCCGCCAGGGATACCATTTTCCCCCAACATCAGGATTTCAGATGGGAAAACTTGATTTGGGAAGTTTTTTCTCTTTGTTTCCGGTTGCTCTTTTCTGTGGGAATAAAATTCAACAACAAGCATGAGTAATTTCGCCTCAATTTCACGAATATTGCATCCAAAATGAACTCCAAATTCCAACATTTCTCAAGCTTCTGGGGGGGGCTTCGCCCCCCAGAATCTTCAGAAGACAGAATCTTCGCTGAACTTCAAAACTTTGTTGAGGTTCAGCTGGTTTAGAAAGAAAAGCGGAAATCGAAGAATGCGGTCGCTGCGAAGAGACAAATGCACTGATGGGAAATTGCATCTTTGCTGATGCAATAAATCATTGCCTGCATGCATTAGGTATGTGGTCTAAACGCCTCAAATGCTGAAAATATACCCTCAAGAACACCAATTTTGCACCCAAAATGAACCCCAAATTTCAAAATTTCTCCAGCTTCGGGGGGGCTCCGCCCCTCAGACCACCCGCCAGGGGCTCTGCCCCTTGAAACCCCGCTGGGGCTCCGCCCCAAACCCCGCGAAAACTGGGGGGCTCCGGCCCACAGAACCCCCTCTGGGTCTCTGCCAAATTCTTTCTGTGTAATGCCCCCCTTGTGAAAACCTGAAATGACGGCCCTGGATTAGTGGGCATCCCCCTCACGTATTTTTCGACAAATAACACACTGAATGTGAGGATTGATCTCCGAGGCAAGCGTTCTCCAAATAACATATACCTTCCTTCTTCTTTAAGTGTTCGTCCATATTTTTGTTCGAGCATTCTCACAACTCTCTCCGAGGATGTGGTTCCGGCAATCATGAAAAGCCATAAGACAGTGTTGGCTAGTCGATGGACCAGAGAAAAGAATCGCACTCGTAATTTTGCTTTCGCCAACTTGCCATGACTTTGTGAGAATCTGTTCAAGTAGAAACGTTTCTTCTCCACCCAAATGTCAAAGTCACAAATCATGCTGGCCGGTTAGGATTTGTAAATACGCAGCCGGGAGTGTTGTTAAAATGGGAATGTGAACATCTGAAAACGTACCCCTCCGTGACACGAAAGAGTAGGCTACAACCACTCCCTCCCATTCCTTTTAGAAGCTAGTTTTAGGACAAGTTTAAAGACGATCCCTTCAATTTCGGGGACATAGCTTGTCATGAACTAAGCGTACCAACTGACATAGCCTATCCACCATATTGCTTGTTGTTCACCGCCGCTGTTTGTCATCCGTTCCGTCTACAGCTTGTTATCAAATGACAATTTGATTTCTATTGATTGAAACAAAATGGCTGCGATTTGGCTCCAAATGTCGGCATGTATGCAACTGTAAAGTGTTTCACTATATTACTGACAATCCACACAAAGGTGATCCGTCGGAAAAAGTCAGGAATTGGATAGACGAAAAGGGAAAGGTCAGTGGCAAGGGCAGCCGATCATCGTGAAAAAACACCGCCTTGCCCAATATATCAAGTTCCTATATCCCAAGTACACCTGAATAGGTTGTATGAGTAAACCCCATTGCCAATAGTCACGACACAAGATCGCTTGCTTGTGGATCAATGCAAAAAGGATTCGGCAATGGACCCAGGTTTCGCTTGATGCCGTATGTGCAGCATTGTCCACATTTTCTCATCTGTATAGTTTATGTGGCATAACTGGACTTTTTCGTAAATAAAACAACAGAGTAAATAGGTCAACCGAAAATCTTTTATGTCTTACTCTCTCCTGTAATCACCGATTGATAAGAGAAGTCCACATCTGCAAAAATTTATATTAGAAACGCCAAAACCTTACTAACAATGCCTCCACATCTACATCATTGAATGTCTCGCGTTAGCATGCACAAGTATAAAAGGCGCCAGATGAGTAATCCAAAGGTCTGGATGAGTCGGAGTTCCAGTCCTGCGTTCGGCGATTAATTGTGTCCTTCAACAACTGTGTTATTTACCTTGTAGTGACTTTTTAAGAACCTTGAAGGAAGTATGCAATCACCAAAAGATGATTTTTTGATCAAATTGCCATCAAAGTCCATAAATGCATGTAGGCTACAAGGAACAATTTAATAGTCACTCCGAGTGAGGTTCTTACAGTGGAACTTCATTTAAGATTCGTAGAAAGGATTTCAGAAAAAGCCGCTAATGCCTCAGTTTCAAAAGAAGCCCAAGAACCTTAAACGCTGATTTTATTTCTGCACGAGTGACAGCGCTCTACACCACTGCTCGCGACGGGTGTGCTTTGCCTCATTCAAACTATACTCAAACGGCGGAAACGCAAAAACGACAAAAGGACAAGGTTTGTGAGGCTAACTAACTTCTAGTTGCTTCTGTAGCCAGAAGATTAAGCGAAAGTTCCGGATGCATTTCTCGAACTATATAGAATAGACAAAAATATGCGTAAACAGCAGATTATCAGACTGAAACGTGCCTTGACCAACAGCTCGGAAGCGCAGTGAAAAACTGCTGGCAATAAGACGGATTTTGTGTGTATATTTCATGATGTTTCATGTTGGTGCGACTGGTTTATAACCTGTTTGGGTATTTCTATTTTTTCATTTATGCAAATACAGGGTAGCCCAAAAGTCCCTGGCCATAGGAAAAATGCAAATTTGCCGTTTTTGTCATATTTTGTGATCAGAAACTTTTTCTGACTCTGACATCGGATGTCAAGGCTTTGTTCGGAAATTTTAGCACCGATTAAAGTGGTGTCATCCGTGGTAGGAGTTAGAAAAAGTCACAAATCACAAAATTTGACAAAAACAGTTAATTTAATATTTTTTATGGCCAAAAACTTTGGGCATCCCTGAATATGCGCATGTTGGTCCAATTACGTCTTGTCAACCGTGGTTCGGGCAAGAACGAGTTTTAGATCACAAGATTTGATAAAAACATCAAATTTACATTTTTCCTATGGCCAAAGACTTTTGGGCAACCCTGTATATGTCCCTATATGTTTGTGCAGAGATGTGTTTACAAAATGAAAATGCCTGCACGGAATCAAAAGTCCTTGAACATAGGCGATATTTAAAGTACAGTTTAACAGGGGTCATCTAATTTCAACAGTCCTTGGTGCGCCTCACACGAGTGTCATGATGTGCCGCGCATGCTGATATTGATTCTAAATGGCGCCTGAGTTAATAATGAACTATACTATGTTAGAAGACTTTTGATAAGTAGTGTTTATTTATGCCTAACACATTCAGCGGAGAGATCGTGACAAGGTTTTCGCTAACTCAGGAGTTGCGAAGGAAAGCTTCGCAATTTACCAATGGATAAACATTTTAAACATTTCGGCTACAGGTAGGTAACGCGACATCATTGTAGGTAACGCGACGTCATTTTGATGTCTCTCAGCCAAATATTTGTTTCAGCGCAATGAAGCTTCGATTGCGAAACCTTCTAGGCACTTTACCGCAGCATAGTTCTTACGAAAGGTAACGTTTTTATCTGTTTGCAGGCCCCATCACCTGAGAAGCGTTACAGCCAAATTCGTAAATCTTTTTCTTCCGACCTCACACGCATCTAAGCATTTGCATGTATTGGGTTTAGCTTCCGAATAGGGCAGTTTCATACACGAGACACTAAAGCGTCAACATAACAGAAATAGAACCAAGGCAGGTGATACATGTTTAACGTCAGCTGGAGTGCGGCCCTGAGGTCGTTCGAGTGCGGGACGTCAGTTGGTAATATTCTGCTTCTGGTACATGATAGCACTCTTACGGGACGCCACAGAATCCAAGAACCTATATGTGCCAGTGGTGGCATATCTGTATTTTCACCTTTCGCAGTTAAACCGAATTCGATATGTCTCGTGTTGTATAGTGATGCCTTGGCGTCCTATTATGTTGTAAATGGAAAAAGGTATCATGTTTATTCAGAATAGCCCATGTCTAGTAGTTTGGCCAAGCTTTAGCAATAAACGCCCCACAGGATGGTTTATCTAATCCCAACTGATCCACTTTTAAGGTGCAGGTTACGGACACACACCTTCCGAATTCCTGCGATGAAACATGAATAATCCATAAAAAAAGTGTGCATTTTTTGAAACACACTTGTCGAATTCCTGGGTTGCCGTGAAATATTCAATAATAATTTAAAAATGCATATTTTGTATTGCATCACACTTTTCGAATTACTGCGTTGCGATGTAACATCGAATAATCCATTTAAAAATGTGTATTTTCTCAATAAGCACACCTTCCAAAATCTTACGTTGCGGTGAAGCATTGAAGAGCGTGTATTTTGAGCCCTCGAGAGTCCATGAGCGGCATAGCAAGCGCGACTTTTCAGGCCGATTTCAGTACTTTTGGTCAATTTTTCCGGGTCAGACGAATATGTAGGGTTACCCCGCATGTGTTGGGCATGTTTAAGGGTCTTGATGGTTACCCTATAGACCCCTAAATAGTCGGTAAGCAAAGCATGTGGTACATGTATAGGTATATTTGCAATTGGCCGAGTCAATATGCAGCGCAAAAACTGTGAAGGGAAATTGAAAACTTTGGATGGCAAACTCGCGTGGTCAGTTGTATCTCCAAACATAACGGTTGTTGATGCAGTCAAGATTCGACGCAGACAGAATTGCTGCTGTGTCCCCCGACGGATCGGTGTTCATAGAATAACGGACACTGTGTCCGTTATTCCGAAAAATAGATTATTTATTCTGGAAAGATGGTTCCAATCATGCTGACCGCGATATGCAAGATATGGTTCTGTTTTGGGTGGGTCGCATGAGCCGGACCATTATCAGCATTCGGTGACGAAAAGACAAAATGCGGGTGGTGACCGACTTTCACATGGACACCGCAGCCGCTGTGTCGATATAATTTTCGACAAGTTGAGAGCCGATATTCGCCGATGCCCAGGTCGATTGTCGGTGATGGCAGTGTTCGTTGTTTGTCCGGAGTGCGACGAGTGCGTCTGATGTGCAGTGCGGATTTACGCGTTTTTCTATTTTGCGATTTTTTGTCATAGTTCTCGTATAGTTTGGCTCTTATAACATCCAAGAAGTCCAAAGGGTAAGTAAAGGCTTGGACCTTTTGCAGCTGAAGCGTGAGGACTTCGAGAGGATGGTGAAAGGACACCTGTTGGCGTTGGCCAAAAACTCGTGGAGATTTGAGATTGTGGGGTCTGCTTTGTCGGGGTATATAAATAGTTCGACTTTTTGTTATAATAGTTCATTTTGTTGCCCAGATTCTAAAGATCATTGTTGCCGTCGTGGCTTATTGACCGGAGCTCGAAGCTCACATTGATAGAAAAGGACTTCTTGTTTGTTTGCTTGACTGGCTAATTGTTCGGAGATAGTTTGCCTGTCAAACATTTGACAATTTCCGAACCCTTGCTCGCAGACCTCAACCTCGTTGAAACCTTGGGTTTTGAACATTGCGGGTGTTGACAGTTTGGTGAATATTTTCCAGAGGTCTTCTCGGCCGTTTATTATTATTGAAGGAGCTTGAACTCCATATTTTGTCGAGCTCGGAATCGTTCTTTTCTTCTTTTAACAGCGGATAAAGACCGTTTGTGCGGCAGGAGAAATTGTTTACGCATTGAACTATTTCTTGATCCCGTTGTTGCGTGAATAGTTTCGTAATCTCTGCGGAAGGAAGGAAGACACCGTATAGGTCTTCGCTTTTCCGCCACGAATTTTCCTGGTGTTTCTTGGTTTTGGTTTCCCTTTGATTTTCCTTACTGTTTCTCTCAAGTGAGAGCGCTTCGTCGAAAATTATTGACCCGTGGTTTAAATTAGAAAAAAAATAAATAAAAATAAACAATGTCACAAAAAGATTGCAGCATGGAAAGACTTCTGAAAAAAATAAAAGAAATGCAAACCAGCGGCGTTCCGATTCAAAACGTGGATTTTGAGGAACTGGCTCGCGCAATGAATGGCAAAGAAAGTCCAACAAAAAATGAAACGAAAACAAATGAAACAAAGAAATTGGCACGCATTAAGACCAGACAAACCGACAACATGGAAACAAACACGAATCAATCAACAGAATCACAATCCAGTGCTGGTGCTCAAACGGTCCGCTATCGCCCAAGTCTCGAAAACGTTCAGAACACATCCGGATCTGTTCACCCGACGCAGAACCCGTTGGATTTTGAACGCAACCATGCTTCCGGTTTTGGTAATTTTGACCCCCAGTTTGCTCGCACAGCTGTTGAAAAGAACCAGCAAGCTTCCGACCGCGGCCATAACACGACCGATTCGCAAATTGTCAGGCAACTGCTCGCCGGTCTCAATTTGCCAACAATGACTTCCAACAATGGAAATGGGTCTAATTCGCGTGATCCTGTATTTGGCGGAGCCGCACTTCAGCAACCGCAAATTCCTGTTGGTTCGGCTTGGCATTCTGTTTTCACCGGTCCACGTTCTCCGAATCAGACCCATGTACCCGTAATTCAAGCAAGATCCAACAAACCGAACGGCTCTGGACTTGGTTCCACTTCTTGGACCAAATTAAAACCCACATTTGACCGAGAGATTTCTTGTTTTTATCTGCCCGACGAAATCGCAAAGGACTTGTACCTGAACATGGAGCTGTTTGATATCGGCAAGTTCCCGCCTCTCGACGATTCTGAAGCCGCATCTCAGGCCCCTGGTTCAACTCCAGTTTTGCCACAAGTCTTTGCTTCAAAAGACACTGAAAGTGGCCAATCCAGCAATTGGCAGCAGGCCGGCGCGTCGTCTGCTAAAATGTCCAGATCCCGGTTTGGCAAGCCGAAGGCGCTGGATGCGCAGAATTTGGTCACCCGACATTGGCTCAAATTGTTTCGGGAGTTCCAAATTACCCGACCATCAATGTTCCTAGCACTGGCCAGTTCAGCTTGTCACTGTTTGCTCCGGATGGTGTCAACAGCTACGCAGCCAAAGCTGCCTTGCCAGCATATCAGGGCACTGTTTCAACAGCAAAGTGCTCGAGGGCTCCTTCTGACAAAAGCCCAGGTTCAAGTCAGAGCTCGTCGCCGATTCCAGACGACTTGGTTGGCATGATGGTGGAAGTACCTGCCCCCACTCCGCTTTCACAATCCTCCCAAGGATGCAGGGATGCCATCTTGGGGAACCTGCTCCAGACACCGCCACCAACTTCAGAAAATGCCAGTCAGCCCGAACCAGCCCAACCCGCGGGGTCAGGCACTGCGCAACAGCCAAAGCAAATGGTGCCTCAGGTGCCTGTGGGGTACAACCCAGCACCTCTCCCCTCAATCGCACTCTGTTTGACACCGGCTGGACCACCGAATAAAAGGACTCCACGGGCCATCAAGCCTTTAGCAACGTCATCTCGTGGAAGCTCAGGCCCAAGCAGCATCAGAAAAAGGCGCGCCGGACACTTTATCAGAAAAACAAGTCCGAAAAAGGCGGCCAAACGGTCTGCATCTCCATTGATGCCTGGATACCGTCGAGTGGGCACACGCCCTCTTCAGGCTCAAACTCCTGTTTCCGACAATTCCTCGTTGTCAACCATGACCACCCCTAACCCCTTTGCAGTTCTGGCTGAAATCCCAAAGAAAAATGTTCCAACCGAAATGGGTGCAATTAGAGAGTATAAAGGTGCTCTACGGCCCCAAATTCCAAAGAAGACACTAGGTGGCCGCGCCCATGCCGGCCTGCGTCACCCATGGTCCGGTGCTTCCACTTTGCGCGCTCCAGGTGTTGCGAGTTCCCGGCCTGGAGCAAAGCCTCGGGTTGCGCTTTCCTCCCGAACGACCCGCGAGGCAGGTACAGGGTGCGCCACCACCAGCAATGCTTCACGGGCCCCAGATGGGGTGCGCATCCCATGCCGCCCTCTCAGACCAGGCACTGTTAACCGAAACCAACCAACATCGGAAAGAGACACTAAAGGCGCGGCTAGTCCTTTGCACGCCACCACTCCCCAGCCCCCACCCACACCTCCCCACCACATGAACCCCAGATCCCGGAGCCCGCCGGCCCCCACCCAACCGATGTAGTGTACCTTTCGTCGGATGAAGAGTGCCTTTCGCCGGACATTGTGTGCCTCTCACCCGACGTGTGCTGCTCCCCCGCGGCGGTGCACCCCAGTCCGGTGCCTGCGCGTCCGCGCGCGCGCGCTGCGGACGCTGGTTCTCGTTCTTCGGCCCGCCCCTCTCGCGCCAGGGCACGTGTTTCACACATCATTCCGTGCGCAATTACAGCATTGATTCCCTCGCCTCAGAAAACGCCTCACCATGTCCGTCCACCGCATGCCCCGCGCATCCTCAGGCGGGGGACCAGGCTTTGTTTCTGACAGTTCTTGAGCTCCAATCCATGCAAGATGGCGCTTCTCCGGCTGCACCCACTCCTTGTGTGCCTGCTCCACTACCTACATCCGACACAACAATGGGTGTGCCAACAAGAATTCCGTGCGCAATTACAGCAATGATTACCTCGCCTCTTGAACCCGCCGCACCATGGCCGCCCACCGCATGCCCCGCGCACCCACAGACGGTCGACCAAAATTTGTTTCTGACAGTTCTTGAGCTCCAGTCCATGCAAGGTGCTCCTCTGGCTTCACCCGTCACACATTCAAGTACCTCTCTTCCTACATCAGACGCATCAATCTGCGCGTGTCCTGTGACTGAAGAAAATCTCCAAACATCGGTTGACAATGCGTCTGATGTTAATTCCAACATTGTCACACCCCGGCTAGCCGATTCCCGCGCAGCAGGTGCAGCAAATACATGTATGTCACCGATTCCTATTGTGAATCTCGCCTCTCCACCTGCACCTTACCTGTCCGAACCATACCCGGATTTTGTGACGTCACCACCAGCTCCGTCTCCCTCTCAACAGTTTCTTGGTCTCAGCGAAATTTGTGAACCTGTTGCATACACAGAAGCTTCGTCGGACTTAGACGCTCTCTTTGCATCTTTTGACTGCAACCAACCTCTGCCTTTCACCTCAAGCCAGTGCGAGGCTATAATAAACCACCATCTGCCTTTGACATCGAGCAGCCACGAGCCGGAAATAGACCACTTGATCCCAGCACAGACAAATGCGGCCTTGCCATCGTGTTCATCCAATATTGTCCAGGCTCCAAATCACGCATCACCAATGATTTTGGACCAGACCTCGGGCTCTGTGTGTTTAACGCACACAGCGGATATACCAATTCCCGGATTTTTCGATTCTCTCTCTTTGCCTTCGGGCCCTGCGTGTTTAACGCAGGCAACCCAGACCATTGTTCCTGGATTTTCGGATTCTTGTCCCGTAGCATCAAGTCATGCGTGTTTAGCGCATGCTGACGAGACTGCAGTTCTTGAATTATTCAACTCTGTGCCTGTGACTACAAGTCCTGCGTGTTCCACGCACACAGCTGCAACACCAATTTTTACAAACTCGTTCCTGCAGAACGATTCGTCCCTGATCTCGGATCCTGCGTGTTTAACGCACACAGCCATTTCTATGTTTTTGGATTCCAGACCTATGACCACAAGTCCTGCGTGTTCCACGCACACAGCCCAAACCCCAAATCCTGCTGAATTAATGGATATTTCCATGAACACAAATCCATCACAGTTTATGACCATCCAGACCCCAAATCCTGAGTCTTCTGATTTTCAGTGTGTACCTTCGGGTCCTGCGTGTTCCACGCACACAGCCGAGACCCCAATTTTTACCAACTCGTTCGTGCAGAACTATTCGTCCGTGAGCTCGGATCCTGCGTGTTCCACGCACACAGCAGGGACCCCAATTTTATCCAACTCGTTTGTGCAAAACAATTCGTCCGTGATGTTGGATTCTGCATGTTCCACGCACACAGCAGGGACACTAATTTTATCCAACTCGTTTGTGCAAAACAATTCGTCCGTGAGGTTGGATTCTGCGTGTTCCACGCACACAGCAGGGACCCCAATTTATCCAACTCGTTTGTGCAAAACAATTCGTACGTGAGCTCGGATTCTGCGTGTTTAACGCATACAGCCGAAATCCCAGATTCTAATTTTTTGGATTCGCTTCCTGCCACATCGGTCCCTGTGCATTCAACGCGTACAGCCCGGACTCCTGCTTCATTAACAACGTCCCAGAATTCAGGTCTTTCGCAGTTTATGACCACCCAGACCCCAAATCCTGAACTTTCAAGTGCATTTTCGTCCATCTCCGGTCCCAGTGCTAACGTTTCCTCGGCATATACTCCCACATTTCATGAACAAATCGGTTTTGGTAAACCATCTACATCCTCTGTCAGTCACTCTGATGAATCTCTTCCTCGTTCCACCTCACCACCGGCCATCGATCATTCCGATTTCTTGCCTTATAACGTCACAGATGACACAACCGAGGAAAATGCAAGATTCGGAGTGACTGTTCGCAAAATATCTCTGGCTGCCATTCCGGCTGCTCGTATGAACAGGGCATTCCAGGCAATTTTTAATGCTTTGTCCGAGAACCTACTGCAAACCGATTATGTTCAGATTACCATAGAAAATGGTGACCGATCCTTTTCTCAGGAAATTCCGTTCAGGACTTTGAACCAGCTTGGTCCTAACGAGTTGGCGCAGATGGTAGAATCTGGTCAACAGTCCAACAAAGATGCGTCCCTCGACCATCTTGAAATTACAGTGACTACATGTAGAACCCCAAAAGGGTTTGGACGTATAAAAAACAGTTGAAAAGGGGCATTGCATCTAAAGAAGTTTTCAACAAGGCATCCAGGTCCATCATCCAGATCAAAAACAAAGACCGGATCTGCCTTGCTCGTGCCCTTGTCGTTGCCATCGCACATGCCGAACATCAGGCGAATCGTGACGACAAAAGAAAACAGCAAACATATAATACTGTGAGATCGGGGTGGCCGATGCAGGAGAGAATGGCAAGGGAGTTGCTCGCACGTGCCCGTGTCAGGGAAGAATTATGTGGCAGTTTAGATTCGGTACAATTATTCCAGAATGTGTTGCCCGAATACCAGATTAAGGTATTCCAGAAGCTGCAGTTTGGCCCAGCACTGGTTTATAATGGTCCCTCGGAAACACAAGACGGTTTATCTCGCACTCCCTTGTACTTGGTCCTCGAACAAGAACATTTTGACGTCTCCACTGCAATTCATAATATTTTTTCTAAAAGTCGATACTGTCTCGCCTGTGACAACTTTGTTGGACGGGAAATACATCGGTGTTCGGCAATCTGCAAAGCATGCAAGGCTTCACCACCCTGTAATTTCGTTACAAGAAAACACTGTGCAGACTGCCTAAGATTTTTCAGTTCGACAGAATGTTACAATAATCACAAGTCTAATGCAAATGGCAAACCCATTTGTGACACAATTAAACACTGCCCTACTTGTCTAACAATCTTAACAGACACCCACCGTTGTGGGGAAAGATTTTGCCATGTTTGTTCGAAATACAGACCGACTCAACATTTATGCTACATGCGAGTCGACAAGCCAAAGCTTAGGCAACAGCAACCATCAACGTCGGCAGAACCTCCAAGCAAGAAACAGAAAACTGAATCGAATTACTTTATATTTTTTGACATAGAGAGCATTCAGACAAAACATATGGCACCAAACAAGCTGGAACACGTCCCCGTCCTTTTAATTTCACAGGATGGACATAATGACATCTGACAATAACTGTAGACATTGTGGTGGACAAAGACAGAGGACTTTCCTTGGTTCCGACTGTATCCAAAACTTTTATTTCTATATCCGTGAACATTTCTGGCAAAAGACTAAAGTGGTGGTCATTGCCCATAATGGCAAGGCCTATGACCATCATTTTTTCCTTTGTTATATTTTAACTCAACAACCCGACATTACACCGACTGTCATAAAAAACGGTTCCAAAATTATGCAACTCAAACTTGCCCACAATATCACTTTCCTGGACTCGTACAATTTTCTTCCTTTTGCACTTGGTAAGTTTGTAGAAACGTTTGGATTAGAGGACACAAAACTAGCCAAAGGTTTTTTCCCCCATAAACTCTTCAACGTTTTACAACATGATTTTGACGTGACGAAACCGATGGAGACAAATTATATTTCAGACACATTACCACCAAGGGACTGCTACAGCCCATCGACGATGAACCCATCCAACGCTTCAAAATTTGACACCTGGTACGACGAGGCCGTTCGGTCCGGAACCCCTTTCGATTATATCAACGATATGCTCGCCTACTGCAAGTCTGACGTGGACATTTTGAGAATGGGGTGTTTAAAGTTCCGGGAATGCATGCTCGATAACGGTAACGTGTGCCCATTTTCGGAGGCAAGCACAATCGCCAGCTCTTGCTTGAAGATATACCGCCGTAACTTCTTGAAAGAGGACACGATAGGTATCTTGCCTCCGGGAGGGTACAGAAATGTCACCAACCAATCAACGGCGGCTCTTGAATGGTTGGCCTGGCTCGAACACTCCAACGGAATCGTTATTCAGCATGCAGGCCGCGGGGCTGAAAAAAGGATCGGACGGTTTCTTGTTGACGGTTACCACGCACAGACAAACACGGTGTACGAATTCGACGGTGACTACTGGCACGGATGTCCAAACTGTTTCAAATATGGCCGCGATGTTCCCTATCATTCAGACCCCAAAGAAACAGCCAACAGTAGGTACGAAGCCACTTTAATAAAACGCAAATATCTCGAAGACCAAGGTTACACCGTTCATCAAATTTGGGAGTGCCAGTACAACCAACTCAAGAAAACAAATGCACAACTGAAACAGTTTTTGATAACGTACACCCCACCAACCACACCATTGCAACCAAGAGATGCTTTCTTTGGTGGGAGAACCGGATGTACACGAACATATTACCGGTGTCAACCTGATGAAAAAGTTTATTATGCAGACGTAACCTCCCTGTACCCGACCATCAACAAGAATGGAAAATACGCAATCAAACACCCGAAAATTTTCACTGACAATTTCCCCACACTCGAACAATCAGAAGGAATAATTAAATGCACAGTTCTCCCACCACGCAACCTTTACCACCCGGTACTACCGTATAGGCACGACAACCGCTTACTGTTCCCTCTGTGCCGTACCTGTGCAGAGCAAAAACTCCAGGAATCGTGCACACACACGGAAGACCAAAGAACACTTTCAGGCACATGGATAACGGACGAAGTAAAAAAAGCTGTCCAAACTGGCTACAAATTGATCAAGACTTCTGAGTTATGGCAATACGAAACAACCCAGTTCGATCCTACTTCCGGCCAAGGTGGACTGTTTATTGGGTACGTCAATTTGTTCTTGAAGCTAAAGCAGGAATCCTCGGGTCTTCCTGCTGAATGCGATACTCAGGAAAAAATTGACTTGTACATTAAGCAGTACAAGGAAAAGGAAGGTGTCCAATTGGACTTGTCGTGTATTGCCAAGAATCCTGGCTTAAGGGCCTTGTCTAAGCTATGTCTCAATTCTCTTTGGGGAAAGTTCGGACAGCGTGATAACCTCCCGCAATGTGAATATATACGCGAACCCGAGCGTATGTACTCGTTATTGCAAGACCCAAACGTCGAAGTAAAAAGCATCGTTCTGATTTCCGAGGAAATGCTTCTGGTTAACTGGTGTTACGGTCGAGATGTTCCCCTGACGCAACCATTTGTAAATCCGGTGGTGGCAGGGTACACCACGTAAAACTATTAAAAAACGTTCCCAGGCACGAGCGACGAAAATATTGCTCTGGAGAATAGGAGATTCGATCCGTAAAAGATGAGAAGAAACGAGGTTTTTGTTGGGCGTATGCCTATTCAGATGTACGAGAAATATTATGTGAATCAAGTTGGGTCTGGGGTTGACAGCGTTTTCCACGGAAGAAAATTCCAAAGAGGACATGGGTTAGGCAGTGTACTTGGTGGGTTATGGAGATTAGCCAAGCCTCTATTGTTTCAAGGGGCAAAGGCTGTTGGGAGGCAAGGGTTGAAAACAGGATCTCAAATCTTGTCCGACGTTGTAGCTGGAGAAAATTTCAAGATGGCTGCAAGGAAGAGGATGAGAGAGGGAGGGAATGAATTGATGGAGAGAGCCGCAAAGAAGATGAGGGGAATGCAGGAAGGGGGTGGCCGAGGGTATAAATTGAGGAGACGCAGGAGGTTGGCAACCAGTTATTCGCGAGTACCCGTCCAGTTTCGGTTGAAGAAACGCTCTTCCAAGAAAACTAGGAAAACCAAGAGAACAAACAGTGTAAGGAGAGTTAAGAGAGTTAGGAGAGTCAAGAGAGTAAAGAAAGTTAAGAGAGTCAAATCACGTCGCGCACCGTTTTGAGACGTACGGAATTTGACAGGAGTTTGGCTAGTTTAGTTGGCAAGAAACGTAACAGATCATTTCTTAGAAACTCGTTGGTTAATTCGCTTGCTGGTAAATCGATGGCGTTTGTGCATTCGCATTCGGCAGAGGCCACAAAAACAGAGTTGGATTTATTTAGTGTTCCGCCGACTCAGACGAGTATAGAACATGGGCGTTACATTCATTACAAACCAAATGCATCGTTGCACGACCAGAGCCCGGTTGAATTTGTTGTCCCCGGTCATGGAGACGATTATATTGATTTGGCGCACACGATGTTTCATGTGAAAGTTAGAGTGGTAAAAAGCGACGATATGCCATTGTTGCCGGTGGACATTGTTACTCCTGCAAACAATTGGCTGCACACTTTGTTTTCTCAAGTAGATGTGCATTTAAACAACCAACTGATTTCGCCACCTGCAAACACGTATGCTTACAGGTCGTATCTTGAAACACTCCTTAGTTATGGTCCTGCCGCCAAGAAATCACATTTAAGTTCCGCAATGTATTACAGAGACACTGCAGGTCACATGGCAGACCTGGATGGAAACGAAGGAATGAAAAAGAGGTCGATGATGATTAAAAATTCGGGGGAAGTTGACATGATGGGTCCAATTTTTGCAGATATATTCAACGTGGACAGATTCATGTTGAACGAAGTTGAAATGCGCGTTAAACTTGTGAGAACCAAAGACACATTTTGTTTAATTGCTGATCAGGACCAATACAAAGTCAAAGTTTTGGATGCGACTCTTATAGTCCGCAAAGTTAGATTGAACCCCAAAATCTTGTTGGGACATGCATCTGCTTTGAAAAAGGCAATGCAAAGTACCCATTGACTCGTGTTGAAACCAAAGTTTTGACTATTCCTGCAAATATTCAGAGCAAGACTTTGGATAATATATTTTTGGGGCCGTTGCCAAACGTCTCGTTGTTGGATTTGTCTCGAACAAAGCCTTCAATGGGGATATTAAATGCAACCCTTTCAACTTTGAACATTTCAACGTCAATTACTTTTCACTTTATGTGGATGGGGAACAAGTTCCGAGCAAACCTCTACAACCTGTTTATTCCGCCGAAAATTTGAACGTTGCAAGTTACCACACGTTGTTTTCGGGTACAGGGACCCATTATCAGGACGAAGGAAACGATATAGAGAGATCGGAGTATGCAAAAGGGTACTGCATGTACGCTTTTGATCTGTCTCCGGATTTGGGGTCTAGTGCAGGCACGCATTGGAACGTTGTCAAGCTAGGCAATTTAAGAATTGAGGTTAATTTCGCACAATCTCTGCAAGAATCTATAAATTGCATTGTTTATGCGGAATTTGAATCCATTCTACAAATAGACAAACAGAGGAACGTTATAGTTGATTACGGTAACTAAATTTTAGGAACAAGAATGAACTCGTCGCAGTTGGACAGTGCCATGATGAGCGACTGTAAAGTGGCTTCGTCATTTCTAGGTGTTTTTGCATACGACAAGTTTCCACGCAAAGTAAAAAGACCTGCATGTATGGTTGTTAATACTGACCCGTCCAATTTGCCAGGCACTCATTGGGTTGCATTGCACGTCGACAAGTTTGGACGTGCAGAATATTTCGACAGTTATGGCCTAGCACCATATCAACCAAAATTCCAATCTTGGGTCCTGGAAAACTCAAAGGGGGATTGGGGGTACAGTAATACAGAACTGCAGGCAACCGAGAGTAAGGTATGTGGCCAATACACAATGTGGTACATTTCCGAGAGGTGTAGGGGTAAATCGTTGGATGATATTGTGAATGCATTTTCCCCCGATCGAAAAGCAAACGATAGGTTGGTTGTATATAGAGTCTTGGCGCGCTTTGGTGACCTCCGCAAATTCTCCCCTCGGTATTTACCAAATAGTGCCCCTTATCATTGTCAACGCTGTTCCTCGCGCCGCTAACCAGTCGTCGCGCTGACTTTGAACTGTGAACATTGCCGAGCATCTGGTGCGCAGAGTGAATATTATTTTTGTGAATCCAAGCAGAGCTTCTCGGAAGTGCGACCGGTGCACAATGTACGCTGTGGTAGATATCGAATGCCTGAAAGGCAAGTCTGGCGAGTGGGTGGTGAAAGAGTTGGCCATAGCCAGATTTACATTTAGAGCTTCGCCCTCAGGGCGCGATCCGGTTATGATCACGCATCAATTCCAAACCTGGCATTTTCAGGAACCGCATCCTTGGAAGCAGTTGCCGGGAAATATTAAAGGCGAAAACAGATGGTTATCTGTGCACAAGCACGGCATAGAATGGCAAGATGGACTTGTTCCGTATTTTAATTTTGTTGGTGTTGTGAGAAAAGCAGTGTTAGGTGTGGATATAATATTTGCGAAAGGCGGAGAAAAGTGTAGATTTTTGAAAAGTTTAATTTCTTCCACTTGTTTTGCGATGGTAAAGGATTTGGAGGAAATGGGATGTCCCAAGCAAGATGACATCGTCTTTCCTGCATACAAGTGTTTTGTACATACAGATGTGCCTGATTCAAAAATTGATTGTTGTTCTGTCAAATGTCAAAAATTTTTGTACTGGCTGCAATGTTCAAATTCTTCGACACCATGTACCATGGACCAATAATTTATTTTTTCTTTTTTGGCCTATATATTCCTTATTGACCTATATATTTGGCCTATATATTCTTATCAGTTTCGATTGTGAATGTTGGCGGACCGAAGTATCGTGAAGCACAAGAGTGTGCAAAAACGCTCATTCGTGTGCCGGCACTTGAACCGAACGGTTGTTTTCAGTGGAACGTCCTGCGGCTTCGTGCGACTACCAGAAAAAGTTGTGCTCCGAGTGATATTCAATTCTGAGAGCAAAGTACTAATTGATAATTGATACTCGTGTGTGTGTGTTTGTTTGTGTGTTTGTGGATGATTTTTACACATTAAGTTTTTTTATCTATAAAATATTTTATGATGGCGCCTCCTCCCAAAATAAGAGTTGTTGCAGGTGAACCTCAGGATCTTGTGTTTGAGTTTTCGAACCCGGGGTCGAGTGCACCCGTGGAGCAGGAAAATGTTGTGCCTGAAGTTGAGAGAAGGAAGACTCCCGCCCGTTCACTACCTAAAAATATGGCTGTTCGGAAACACTGGAATTTGGGAACAATGGTGTCTCTGACAGTCACAGCAAAGAATGGTTCGTCCGGTGTGCTTGGTTTTCAGCCCATCATTTTATTTTTGGCCAATCAAGGAGAAGAGGACCCCTACGAAACGTATTTTTGTCCTAGAGACGAAACATCAGTTTTCGAGATGAGTCAGCAAGGATTCCGTGTTCTTGTTGATTTTTTGCCCGAAGCACAGAAACTTTTGGATCGAAAATTCGAGGGACAAATAGAAAAATCGGATGGTGAAACGGATTATGTTTTCAAATTTTCATTTAGTTTGGAGAGGGGCCCAGAAATGTACATTGGCGAACTGGTAAGTGGGCTTAAATCGCACAAGGGGATATTCTTTCTTGGTGTAGAGGCGATCAGTGTTCTTTTAAAGTACGCAAAGTACATCGAAGGGCACATGAATTTTTTGACAGGAGAAGTGGAAACTTTTACAACCATGGCGAATGCTGTCGCCACATTTTGTAAAAAGTTTAAAAATTATCGACGTGGTGCATTCACTACATTTGAAACAACGAGAGAAGTGTTGAATTTCGTGAATGATTGGGGGTACCTGACGGAGATTTTAAAGTTGTTTTTTGATGAAATGAATATGGCTGGTCGTCACTGCGTTTTCAACGTCTACAGTCTATACTCTACTTGTTCGACTAATGCAGGACTTATTGCTAAGATGATTGCAGAATGATTCTGCACCAATAGTAAGTTCCCTCCGAATGGGTGGTTTTACCGATCAAGAGAGATCGTATTTTTGCATGAATATTTATGAAATGCTGTTGTTTGTGGGTGACCGACCAGAGGCCCAAGATTCGTTGGGGATTAGCGTACGCCGTACGTGCGTGTTTATAGCGGGTGCACAGGTCTGCCATCGTTAATGCCAAGGGAATGCGGTGGGAGCCATGATGGGCGTTCACGGTTATTCAAGAAAAAATCTCCATGCCTCGGGTTTCCGATCTTCCACAAGGTGTAATTCACCTAATGGCTATACAGAATAGCCGAATTGCAAAGATGATCGCGGACTGGATCTGCATGATTTGCAATGGTTAAGTATCCCACCTTTTGGTGGTACCCCGATCGAAAGATCGTAGTTTTAACACGAGCATTGACGCTCGAACGGGGGCTATACAGAATAGCCTTCCGAATTGCTATCTAGAATAGCCGAATTGCGAAGATGATCGCGGACTGGATCTGCATGATTTGCAATGGTTAAGTATCCCACCTTTTGGTGGTACCCCGATCGAAAGATCGTAGTTTTAACATGTAGTTCTACCAAAACGGTAGATATGGATAAGAAGAATCGTTGATTAGACACGGGAGATTACAACAGGTAATGAGCGGACACCAGCCATTTTCATTTGTTTGCTTTGGGTTTGCTGATATGTGGCGTGAATGGGGTAGTGTGGGGATGTCACTGACTGCTGCATCTCGTTGTTCCAATCATTTCAGTGAAATGTTTCATTTTATTCTCGAATTTGCATTTTTAAGATGGTGAGGGAGAGTGGATCAATTGGATATATTTCTTTTTTCTTTTCTTTTTTTGGAAAAAATATAAAATCAAACAAAAATTTAAAAAACAAAAAAAAAAATATAAAAAAAAAAAAAAAAAAAAAGTCGTCAAGCGTTTACCCCCAGGTTGCTGGTCTTGCCCTCATCTTTTTCGAACTTCCCCAGGACAAGATCTCGAAACCATGGTGACGACGGGGCTGCAGGGGAGCAGAGGCGGAACAGCGCAAAATTGTAACATATATTTATGTATCGTATGTATTTTTGTTTTTGTTTTTGTGTGTGTGTGTCTGTGTGTGTGTGTGTGTTTGTTTTGTTGATCGTGGATTAGACCTAGTGTCCGGATCTTCCAACTTGCATTGGAGGAACCGGGCATCGGGGACACCACGTTAAAAAAAACGCGCCATCAGCCGTACCCCTTGGGTGGTGAGGAAACCGGCTGCTCCTATCCTTTACCTATTCCCTGTACACCCTGTATACGTTTTACCCCCTTGTTGTTTATGCACCCTGTGCGTCTTATCTGATTTTGCACCTCCCTCAAAATGTGTGAAAATCACGCACATACCCGATACAATATTCATGACCAAGAAAATTTGACCTAGATTCCTTCATACGGCCTGTATAGGCGCGCTTGCTATGCCGCTCATGGACTCTCTAGCCCTCTACTCTCGGATGAAAAGCGATTGATCCGTGTTTCGAACCAGGATGCATCTTAACGGCATTCATCTTACGTTGCGGTGAAGCATTGAAGAGCGTGTATTTTGAGCCCTCTATTCTTGGATGAAAAGCGATTGATCCGTGTTTCTAACCAGGATGCATCTTAACGGCATTCATCTTACGTTGCGGTGAAACATTGAAGAGCGAGCATTTTGAGCCCTCTATTCTCGGATGAAAAGCGATTGATCCGTGTTTCGAACCAGGCCGGCAATATTGTAGAGTTAAAAGTGTGCATGTAATTGAACATTCAATCAGCTGGAGTGTTCTTTTGATGGATGAGGGCAAAAAGTACTTTCTTTATGTGGCTGGATATACTTAATGTTTTTTGATTGACATACTCGTATATCTTTGAGCACAGTCGCCTACGATTGTCAATAAAAAACAAACACAGTGACAGACAACAAAACGGCTATAGTAGCTCGAACCTATACAATTTACCCGTTCAATGATGGGCCGTCAAGAGGCACAGGCCAAGTTTGCCCTTTCGTATAAGGTCCGGGAGTTTTATATTTCCGATTTTAATATTTTTATGAACATTGAAAAATGAAGCAGCTGAAATATTTTTAAACATACTTTTTTATGCCGACGAGGGCAGAGCTCATGCCGATTTTGGCCGAGAAAAATGAGCATTCCCCGCCTTCTTCTCGAACGCTGATTTGCTGTAGCGTAGAATTTTCACACGCTCTTCTGCAGTTATCAGAGAAATACCGCAATTCAAAACGGCACCTTCACGATCGTGTGCACGACCACAGAAAGACGGCAAAAATCCGAGCGTCAGACATTCGTGAGAAATGCATGGTAACGGTGTGGTTAATCAGATATTGTTCATCAAAGGGAATTGTGGACGAAGAATTGGTATATTTTGTGAAAGTTCTGTTCTATACTTACCCGGCGCAGTTGGAAACCTGGTTGGTGGCATATTCAGAGGAGGACCGTGAGGGGGGATCGGAATGATAGAGGTAAAGCTGATGTTGCTATCTTGGCGATTGGAAATCATTGCTGTAACAAAAGGAAAGTCGGATTTTTGTTAGACCAGCTGATCTTCCTTGCAGATGCAGCCAAATATTTCCGGTTGTGTCGTTTTGCAACCGATTCCATCGTGTCGTGGCTCTCTTCCCAACTCCTTGAATGGAACAGCGGTGCATTCTTTCCCAACACCCCGAATGGTGCATGGATCCACGCAACAACACCGGAAATCGTTACTTTCGGATTGGTATGATTGGTACATGGGTTTATTCCTTATTTAATCACGTTTCGTACACGTTAATTAGGGCCACAAAATGGGAAATCATTACTTTCGTATGTGCAGAGAATGCGCCATCGGTTTCTATTTCGTCAATCTCGCGCCATTCTCGCGTTCTCACGAAATTCTCGCGTTCTCGCCATTCTCGCGTTCGATGTGAAGAGAAAAAGAAAAAAGGAATGTCAGTCGAAATCAATTTCAGTTTATGATCAGCCAACCATGAACAGCCAACCTGGCCTACCACAAAAACCATATTCCTTGTCGAAATGTCACTTGCCACTTTTCTGGCGGAATCGGTTTGCCATTTCTTCAGATGGAAATACGCCGCGGTCAAAAACGCATTGCTTGACAGGGACGTGGAAGGCGAAGACGTCCACAACGAGGTTGGTTTGAAAATATGTGGATTCACTGGTACCGCTCTCACTGTTTCGCCGTACGTTTGGACAAAATGGATACACATGTGTATTGGAGCAGGCAAAGAAAAAAATCAGAACAGCGCACGGGCTTGACGCCCTGACTTCCATCGATAGGCCGACTATCGATTCGCGTGCGAATGAGTACATGTCCATTCCAAATGGACAATGTAATTGGGATTTAAACCACCAGAATTTGGCACAGGGCCAAAGTATTGAAATTTGCCCGGAGATCATCAACGGCTCCCCAGCTCTTGATTCGCCGCAAGAGCTGGGGAGCCACAGAATTGAGAGTGAACTCACATACTTCACTTGATGATGTTTTTTGTCACTTTTTTCTCACTTCCGGGTAAAGCTTCATTGTAAAACATCTGTACAATATCATGCAAAGTTGCCTTCAGAAGGATATTTTGCGCACAGCAATAAACTAACTTTGATCAGGGTCAACTGGTCTCTTGTTGCTTTTCCTCTCAAACGTTGGTCCTATATTAGTGCAACAAGTCACAACCAGACAAATTGGATTAAACATTACACGATACTCTTTACAGTTTTTTATTTTGTCCCGTAACCCGTTCAAACAAGATGAACCACAACACACTTACTTGCCTGGCGGCAGACGGATGAAAGATTGAATGATAGCTCCGAAATTACCTTCGATTGTGTGCAACCAAATACGTTTTCAAGGAATGGAGTACCACCTTGGTTTCAATCAACACCGATAGTAAATTGCCATGTAAATGTACATATTTAGGACCGTTGGACAAAGACTGATTCTGCTAACTTGTAAAAACAGGATACCTTTTTGAAAGTAAAAAATTGCATTTTCGTATGCCGCAACGAAAACGCTATCGGGATATAGGAAATGCACCGGTGTAACGAAATTTGAACACTTTTGCCATTCCAAGAGTCCGTTAAAATTGACTATCGAAAATTTGCCTGCCAATGGATTTCAAATCCATCTTAATGATATTTCTCTTTAAATTTTGGATGCATCAATCGCAGAAAATATCGTGTCAGTTTTTGTAAGCTTCACATAATTCTATTTCAAACACTTTATGCATGTTAGATGTTTTTTATTTTGGTTTTCCGGCCTTTCAAGGAAACATCCGTTTGCTAAATTCTACAGTTACAGGTAAATTAGGAATATGGCAGTTTTTTCATCATTACGATCTCGTAATTGTACGGACACCGATACCATTCCATCGTGTACAGCGGCGAGAAGATTACTTGTGCCATAAAAACATGTAATTTTTCGATCCTTCAGAGATTACTGCGAAAATTAAGATGATTTCAGTTTCGAAAATGGGATTTTTTGCAAGAAAACCTATGCGTCAAATTAATGATGGGTGGCCAATATCGATGGGTTCGAGGTTTACCCAAAAATACAAAAACAATAACACCATATGTGGTAGAATTAATTTTCTCGCCACTGTACATATGTATATCATGTCGTTGTGGTAGGACGGTGCAGTATGAACCGTGCAGCGGTCCTCTGCCCAAGCATCACTCAGAACAGTGATATCTTGCTGATTGGAATAGCTTCAGGTTTTCTATCGCCTTCTCAAGGAAAACTTCTCAAAGAAAACATGTCTAAAACCTGAAGTTACGGACACTTTAAAAATATCTGGCAGTTTTATCATTTTCATGGTCTCACAATTCAGCGGTCACCGGTACCCCATCGTATGGCTATACCACCGTTATGGGAAGACAGTGCAGAGATATCTCGCCGATTAGAATTACGGCAGATTATGTTTCTGTGGCCCTTTCAAGGTAAACTCCATGTACCAAAGTCTAAAGTTACGGCCACTGTAAAATGTGACAGTTTTATCATTTAATCACGACCTCGCAATTTAACGGACATCGATACCACTCCATTCGTATATCTTGCATACCACTACGTAGATATTATGCTGAGTAAAATTTGCGTCAGATTTTGTTTTTCTGGCCTTCTCGACGAAAAGTGGATTGATCGTACGTGTACTACAGCCTGAAATGACGGAAAGTTTACAAATGGCGCAGTTTTTTCATCATGGCCATATGATCTGGAAATTTAACGGACATTTAATATATCATCCCTTCTTCTATCACTGCCACTCCTTTGTGACCAATTCATTAAAGTAGTACGGTGCAGTGATGTTTTTCTGATTAAAATTTGCGTCGAGTTTTGTTTTGCTTGCCTTCTTAAAAACCGATGTACTGAAGTCTGCACCGGTACCAAAACGTCTCGAACATAGGAGCACGATTTTAACTCAGGGGAAATTTAGAATGCATGGCGTCGCGCGCTGCAAAACCTCTCGGAGACTCGTGTAAGTCGCGAAGTTGCTACAAGTCATGTTGAAATTGGATTACCCCATGTATTAGCCTGGCCTTGATTATTTATCCAATGTTTGAAGATTTGGTTGACCCTGTACGGTTGCGGGCATTTTAAAAGTGTGCAATACTTGTGGATGAGAATTGATTATCAGTAAGTTAAACGGAATCGTTGAAATATCCGTGGCTCACCATTAACATTCAACGAAATAAAGTCTTGGTTTTCTGTAAAATTATAAAAATTGTCTAGTTTTATCGTAATTTTCCGTTCAACAGGAACTCTTCTGTCATGCGCCAGAGCGTACAGTGGTATTTAGCAAAACGAATCCTAACAGAAGAGAGGATTCATTTATCTTAACACGAAAGAGCACAATATAACCATACTTTGTATTTTCCTCACACTTTCCGTCAATGGAAACGTCATTTTTATGAGATTATACAGTGTAATTTCAGAAGAATTAAAGTAGAGTATCAATACGAATTTAAAGTAGCAATGACATCTTTAAAACGAAAAAAACGTTTTTATTGCGTAAAGTAGCACGAATTTAAAGTAGCAATACGAAAATTAAAGTAGCAATACGAATCCTAACAAAAGAGGATTAATTTATCTTGAAACTAAAGAGCACAATTGTATAACCATACTTATGTGTATTTCCCCACACTTTCCACGAATGACAACGTCATTTTTAGGAGATTATACAGTGTAATTTCAGAAGAACTAAAGTTGAGTTGCAATAGGAATTTAAAGTAGCAATGACATTTTTAAAGCGGAGAAAACGTTTTTATAACGTAAAGTAGCACGAATTTGTGGAAAAACGAAAATTAAAGTAGCAATAAGAAGGATTCATTTATGTTGACACAAAATCGCACAATATAACCATAATGTGTCGTTCCCCACACTTTCCGCCCATGAAAACGTCATTTTTATGAGATTATACAGTGTAATTTCAGAAGAATTAAAGTAGAGCAGCAATACGCATTTAACTAGCTACATTTGTAATCCGAAAAAAAGTTTTCATTACGTAAAGTGACACGAATTTAGTATCAAGACGAAAATTAAAGTAGCAATACGAATCCTAACAGAAGAGGATTCATTTATCTTTTTTGGAGATTACACAGTGTAATTTTAGATGAATGTGCTTATCTACCTGAATACGGTATGATTAAATCTCACCCTTTTTCAAACTGTTCCGATAGGTGTACTGCTTTCCTACAAATAAACGAAAAATTATATCAAAAATGAACATTGCACCTTTTCTCAGTTTTTACAATTTTGGTGCTTCAATCGCAAAGTAGATATCGCAAGTTTGATGTCGCAAGTTTGATATCGAACGTTTGATACCGCGAGTTTGATGTCGCGCGTTAGATGTCGCAAATTTTCTGTCGCGACTTTGATGTGGCGACTTCGATGCCGCAACACGATTCGGCGCTGCCTCCACCTACACACATAGAATTTTTTGCTAAATTCTGCCGGCAAATGCGGAAAAGTACCTATTCCAACAATTACATTGCATGAGATGTGGAAAATCACTCAAATTCCCTCCGATGTTCGGGTGCAAATATCACTCATTTCGAACAAACAGGTAAAATTCCAAACAAATCATACGTTTCCATACACTTCCGTAGCAAAATGAGTTATTTCTACTGCCCTGTGAGAGAAATGCAACAGACGGGAGGCTGCGGCAAAGCAGCAGAGTGAACATTATCCTGCCAGACGGGTGAGGGGAAGAGCGCTGTGGTGCGGCATTGTAAAAACCACCGCCTCCTTTCATGCTGTGTGGCTTCGCTTCGTGTGCGCGATGGCCGTCAAATACCCACAAAAAGGTTGGATATTCATCGCGTCTCAGTAGCGCAGTTGGTAAGGCGGTAAGCACGTACAAGAAACGAAAGACCCGAAGAACCGGTTTCGAGTCCCGCACTCGTCATTTTTATTTGCGTGATATCCGATTCAAAATGAGTGAAATTACGCGCTGCCAATGGGTGATTTTTCGTATCGGTGTGTAAAAACAGGGATCAGATATCCCACATTTTCACGGCAGAAATCACACATTTATTTCTATGTGTGTATTGCTTCTGCGTCAGTGTGAATCGCGCGAAATCTGTGCTGTCAACAACCTCGAATTACGTCGTTTTATGGTCTTTCAGAAACATCAATTAGAGTCTTACATAAGTAACTTGGATTCAATTCAGCCTTGGTTTGAATTCAGCGACATGAAAAATTTAGGCAAAATTACTCACGAGGTCTCTTCACTTGAGCAACTCCCACAACTGGATCTGCAGAAATGAATTTAAAGGAGAATTTAAAGATACTATACGGAACATGCAATGTGACAATATTCGTAGAAACATCATGTAGTCGAAATACTCTTCGGTGGTTTGCACTAATTTTGGTAGGACCGTTTGACAGAAACTGCACAAACGCATGAAAAACTGTTTGCCATTTACGCTTCCTGTTCCACACAATGGTTTAAAGCCTCCAAGTAGCCCGCATAGTAAATTATTGTGGAGGTCTATATCTCTGGTGGAAGCTGTCTGCCAATTTCCGCTTGGGAGGTTGAAACGGTCTGCCCTTTTCGCTTGAGATTTGGAGCCGTCTGCCCTTTTTCGCTTGGGAGGTGGAAGCTATCTGCCCTTTTTCGCTTGCGAGATGGAAGCGTCTGCCCTTTTTCGCATGGGATGTGGAAAATATCTGCCCTTTTTCTCTTGGGAGATGGAAGCGTCTGCCCTTTTTCGCTTGGGAGGTGGAAGCCGTCTGCCCTTTTTCGCTTGGGAGATGGAAGCGTCTGCCCTTTTTCGCTTGGGAGGTGAAAGCCGTCTGCCCTAATTCGCTTGGGAAGGTCGAAGCCGTCCGCTCTTTTTCGCTTTGGAGATGGAAGTTGTCTGCACTTTTTTGCTTGGAAGGTGGAAGCCATTGCCATTGAGATCCTCTGCAATGAAATGTTTATAATTTTTCCAACGAAGTGGCCAGACGGGATGCGTATGTATCGACGTGTTCTGGAATCTTTATCCTGTTCGTGTCCTTTCGAAAACTGAACGGGTCCAAGTGCTTCTTTCAAAACGCTTGTGCCTTTTCAAAGTGTTGAGCGACGGCCGATTTATTTTTCAATGACATATTGGCCAAGAGATCATTGTGCGAAACAGAGGATCCAATGGATTGTTTTCAGTGTTTTGAATTATTTCAGAAACCTTTTTTAAAAGCGATAAGGTCTTTTAACAAAGGCGCGTGAAATTTGTGTTTCGTATAATGAAACATCTCTTACCTGGTTCCCTATTTCTGTTCCTTCGTCCTGATGAGGATGGTCCTGAAAATATAAAACCAATCGCCAAACGTTTCTCGCTGTTATCTGTCAGTCTTAAAGAACAATCAACAACTGCTCAATTGAAATTAGGTAACATCTTCAACTTCCATAGAAATAGGTAGATAGGTACCTTTACATTTTACATGTTACATTTATTAAGCTTAGTGATGACACGTCGCAAATGATCACCTTTTGGAGTTTTACTTTTGTGACATTGTTTTTAACTTGCTGTGATCGTATCAGCTTTGGTCAGGCGATAAAGTTAAACGTTCGATTTCATTCTGTTTTGCAAAAAACCCTTCGGGAGTGGAATACCCTCCCCAAGGACCACTAATTTTCAGAAATCCTCCTGCTCTTTAGAGTTCAACATCACTGCTTCATCACTGCTTCGAAAAAAAAGGCTCATGGGAACAACGGAATCCCGAGGAAAAATGATCAAACCCCAAGCCATGGAACTGTAGTCTTTCTTGGTGGCCAATGCATGATAGTTCCAAACCAGTGCAAATGGCGAAAAACTACCGCTAAAACCAGCAAGGGTCTTGATGCATTGATCCAGATCAATGCAGCGAAATCAATAAAAATGTCCAGTCCATTCGGTAAACAACTGCCACTCTAAACACGAAGTTCAGCTTGGAACACCACATTTTAACATGGGCTTAGATGGGAGGTGTTCTTTTTGGAACACACGTTTTGTTTTTGGAACACTATAAGTGTTCCATTTGGAACACGTATGGTGTTCCGAAACACCTAATGTGTTCCAAATCTGTGACAGCAATGTTACAGATTTGGAACACATTAGGTGTTTCGGAACACCATAAGTGTTCCAAATGGAACACTTATAAGTGTTCCAAAAACAAACGTGTGTTCCTAAAAGAACACCTCCCATCTAAGCCCATGTTAAAATATGGTGTTCCAAGCTGAACTTCGTGTTTAGAGTGTGGCCACCGAACTCGACGGAGACAGGAGACAAAGCGCAGCTTCCAGCGGCTACCGGCCCCATCTGGACACGCAGCGCCGAAACACGGTTGCGGCCGCCAGTTCTTTTTACTTGATAGAATTTTTCAGACCTTCATTTTTGCAGGCGATTGGAAATTACCCGTTCCAAAAAAGCCTGCCATAAGCGAATTATAACCCATTTCTCACCTCAACACATTCAGAAAACTTCGTGAAAAAAAACTCGTCACTCCCACATGGCGAACTTGCTCATCGATACTGACTTTTGCTTTCCTCGCCAGCATGGATTTCTGCGTAGACTCTGATGCCCTACCCAACTCACCCACCCCAGCACTCACGCTTCCCTATTGATTTCTCAAAGGCTTTCGATAGCATCCTTCATGACAAACTCCTGCACAAAACGTCAGAAGACTGAATCTATAGATTTCATTTCGAATTATTTGCTTGTTCGCTTATATTTTGTGTCTATCAAGGATATTCTTCCCCTATATCTCAACCCTTATTTGTTGTAACACGTTGGTTGTACCGCAAGGTAACATCTTTGGCCTCGAATTGCCTTAATCAATATTTATGACCTTCCAAACTCCCTTTGTTACAATCTCCAGCTGTATATGCGAATGACCTGATTGTCTACCGGACTGTAACATAGCCTGTAGGCTGATCTTCACATGTGACGGATTGGTGACATCAAGGGACCCGAAGCCTGCCAAATCTCATTGGACATCTCAAATGGGACATGCAATCCGCAAATGCCGACTTGTTGTCTATCGCACCCTTGCCAATCCTTGAGTAAGCATGCGAGGGGGTGGGATCCATGCCAGGTTTCCCACATCAGCTATACACTGTTAAAAAAGCTTGTCCGTTAATTTACAGAAAGTCTGGCATCCTATGGTTTCCAGACCGTCTGTACACACTTAAAAATGTTGAGTAAAATGTGACCCAAGTTGGGTCAAATTTGACCCAACTGTTGAGGCAAATATGAGGCATCCCTTTTGGGGTCAATTTGACTCAAGGGAGTTGGGTCACCATTTTGACCCAACAAAATGGGTCAAAATAAAAATCCAACCGTTGGGTGAATTTATACCTTTTCCTTTGGTCAAGATGGCTAAAAAGTTGGGTCATTTTTATCGTTCATTGTTGGGTTAAACTGATACTACTGCGAGGTTATGTTGACCCATTCAGTTGTTTAAAATCTGAACCAATGTTGGGTCATTGCAATTATATTTCAGAGTCAACTCAAAGCATTGATTTGTGAGGCTTTTGATCCACTGTTGGGTCATTTTTACACATTTTCTGTGGTAATTTTCATTCGCATGGATTGTTAGAATGTTGGAGAAAATGTTGAGCAAATTTCAGCGTTTCTTTCACACGGTTGTTCAAGCAAGAGCGGCAGCAAAGTGGTTTTTGATTACTATCTTCTGCCAATTATAAGAGAAAATGATGAGTTATTTATTGACCAAATTGGTTCTTGTGCAAATTGTATCTCAGATTTTTCATGCGGATTGGACGCTAAATATGTAAGGACTGGCCAGTCCTTAAATTTTATGCTGAATATTTTGTCTGAATATTTTGTTTCAATTTCAGTTGAAATTTAAGAACTCTCTTTCAATCCTTAAACTTAATATGCCATAAAAATATCAAAATGGGTCTTTTTGAAATTTAAGAGATTCCATTCCTCAAATTTCATGAGAATGAAAGTCTTATTTTTTAATTTCCTATGAAATTTAAGACTGGATGACCAGTCTTAAAATTTCAAGCAGAAAATCTTCTAAATTTTTATTTTTCGTGATGAAATTTAAGGACCGGACAGCCCTTAAATTTCACCAACGTCCAAACTGCATGAAAAATCTCAGAGTCAATTTGCAAAGGGAAACAATTTGGTAATAATTAGCAGAAGTGTAATAAAAACCCAGTTATTGCCGTTCTTGTCTGAACAACTAAATACAAAAATTGCCAAAAGCCGCAAATGGTTTTTGAATACTAACAAAAACAAACCACGTTTGGGTTAAAAATTTTCAACTTCACGGGTCTCAGCAGATCAAAAGAACCAAGCTTGTCAAGTTGGAACGACTGCCTGCACATCCAGAATGAGATCTACAGGAAAATCCCAATGCGCCAGACACACGGAGTTGAAGTGACCTCTGGTTGGGAAATGCACGCACGTGCATGGTTGAACAGTGCTGGCTGAGTCTTGTCGTTTATCAGCAAAGAATGTGAACACAGTCGGGGGAGGGTATTATCCTGTTCACTTGTATGCATACAATCAAGCCCGCAGGAAAGGAATATGCGTGCTTTTGTGTGACGGCCAACACCAATGGACAGTGTGAGCTGGATGGGGTGGGACGTGCGCTGCAGCTGGCACGGTCGGCCGTGCAATCTGATGTGTGCATTGTTTGCGGTTGGCGCAGGTGCAGAAAGGAATTCAATGCGATGACCCAACCTTGAATCATTTTGAGAGACGTTTCCAGCTTTGGATATAATTCTTGATCCAATGTTGGGTAAAATTATTTCCTCAAAATTATCGTCAACTTGACAACCTGTGTTGTGTTGGAATTATGAACCAATGTTGAGTCAAAATGGCCCATTTCCTGTTGACCCAGCAGATTGGGTCATCCTGTCACTCAACATTTTTAAGTGTGTAAATTTACAGACTTTCTGTTTTAACCCAAAAACGGACCTCTGTGATTTTACAGATTTTCTGTCATTCTACAGACATTTCTGTAAATTCACAGATTACATGTATTTGTTCATTTACGGAATTGTCCGTCATTAAACAGAACGTTCTGTAAATTCACAGATTACATGTATTTGTTCATTTACGGAATTGTCTGTCATTAAACAGAAATGTCTGTAAATTCACAGATTCCATGTATCTGTTCATTTACAGGCATTTCTGTTTCAATGCTAACATTTCTGTAAAATTACAGGGACATGTTTTTGAGTAAAGACGAAAACTCTGTAAATTTACTGACGGTCTGGAAACCATAGGATGCCAGACTTTCTGTCAATTTACGGACAAGTTTGGAAGGTAAAGTCTTCCTTGTGGCCGGATGTCAAAGCTACGACTGTTTCGGCCAGACTTGGTCAAAACAGGCTTAGCTTTGACGTACGGCCAAAAGGAATACTCCCTTCCAAAGGTCTGATATCCTTAGTTGACCACGTCATTGGCCAATTAGCAAAAAAAGGAGCTCTTGGTCATCATAAGAGGAGACGTGACGTCCTAAAGTATTATACCAAACGAACAATTTTGAGAAATCAAAAGGAGTTGGAATCACCATGGCTAGCTGCAAGATTCACTATTGAGAGACTGGCCACCAAGCCTCTCTTTCCGACCTCATACAATCTTTCCGACCTCATTTGCTGTGCCTCGCCCAGGGAGGATGCACCATTTGTGCCACAGCAAATTTCGTGCCCCGACGGGGACAGTGTTGCCAGATCAATTTTTCAAAACGCGCGCGATTTTCTTCTGAAAACTCGCGGAAAAACCGCGCGCGATTTTCCTCTGAAAACTGGCGGAAAACCCGCGGAAAAAGTTCAAAAACCGCCGAAAAACCGCAGTTCTTTCTCGCAACAGATCGGAAAATGAGGCACAAATGTGCCTCATCTCATTGGAAGAGGTGAAAACCAGGACAAATTGGAACAGCGAAAAAGCTGAAATTCGCCCAATCGACTGTTGAAGGGATGAAAAATGTGGTCAAAAAATTTCTGCCACAAAACTGGCGGAAAACCCGCGGAAATGACGGCGAACGGGTGTGACGAAAACGCTGAACCTGCTTGTCCTGCTTGTCTTGCTTGTCCTGCTGGAAACCTGCTTGTCCTGCTGGTAAAGGTCAAATGGGTTAGGTTATTGTTAGATTAGGTTATCCTAACCTAAAATAACCTCACCTAACCTTAACCTAACCTAACCTGGGCATTACCAGCAGGACAAGCAAGACAAGCAGGACAAGCAGGTTCAGCGTTTTAGTCACTTCCACGGCGAACCAGCGAAAATCCCGCAACCCGCGGAAGTCAAAATTGTCCCGCGAGGAACCTCAAAAAACCAGCGAATTCTTGCGGGAAAACCCGCGATCTGTCAACACTGGACGGGGAATCGAAATCGGTCCACCTGGGTGGGAGTCGAGTGCGCGAACAACTGCGCTGCGCTGCGAGGATCGGACGATCTGAGCGCAAAAGTCTCGTCACTCACCACCAGACCTCCGAGAGGCCATGGGGGTTTGTCCAGTTTTTTTTCGTCGTGAAACTCGATAGCAAATTTCCTTCCACAAGTCAAACTTGAGCCAAATTGTTCCTGTGAATGTCGCGAAGAAAAAAAAAAGAAGCAGTGTCCGCTTCAAACTTCTCGACAGCAGTGGCGCAAGAAACGACGCAAATGAAGCCAAAAGTCACACTTTTTCAAAACACGCAAAAATCAAAATTTTTCAATTTTTCAGACTCCTCGCACGGGCGAAGGCAATTTGAACTTGCACAGTTGAATGGCAATCAGAAAGAAATCAGCAATGGACGTTGAAAAGATGTTCGCAATTGATGGTGTGTGGGTGTTCTTCGAGCGCCAAAAACAAAAAGTCAAAGGAGGAAAGGAACGCTTGAGGCTGAACAACGAATGCGAAAGGAACAAGCAACGCGCGCAACCAAACACCCCGCCAAAACACCACACTTCGGCCATTCCTGATGCGAATGCATGCAATTGCCGCACGGACAAAACGGTCGCCCGCGATCACTCCATTCCATGCTGCGGGAGTGCGGCAGCAGAGAGCATGAGAAAAAGAGAGAGCAGCAACTGTTCTGCATCCCCAACCAATGCACCGTCCACAGCATGCCAAAAAGACAAACATGGGTGCGGGGTGGCTTCGTGGCTGCTGTGGCTGTGTGGCTGCTGGCGATGGGTTGAGGATGGGGACTGCGAAGAATTCGAGAGAAATCTGTCATTTTACAGAGACAACGAGAATGAAAGCGGCGAAATCTCGGGACAAAATCTGTCAAATTACAGAAACTGTCCGTTGCAGAGTGAAAACACAAGAGTTTCTGTGAAGAAACCGAATGTTCTGTTTCTGGGGTCTGTGAAAACACAGAAACTTTTTACAGTGTAGATAGAATCCAACGCCGAACAGCCCGCATCATATTTCAAAACATTTAGCGTAATAGCCAAAATGTTTCCGGATTCCAAGTGATAACATTGGTCGATAAACACAAATCCATGGTGTGGGCACATCTTACTCGGGAAACTTTGTTGCTAAAAGCACAAATCTATAAATGAAATTGACTTAAATAAAATATGCTCATTAGGTGCTTGCCAGCGAGATAGGAGGAGATCGGAGTGAGCTGTAAGCTGTCCGGTTTTCCTTGATCCCTGGTCCTGTAAGAAGTTAAGGAGATTGTATCGTCTGGTACGTCAGATTCCCCACTTGTACTTGGCTGTTGCAGGCTATCTGGGACAGTTATTCCGAGGACCAAGAGTTCCTCCGTTTTCTCAGCTCCATCTCCCGTATTCGAAGGTTCCTTGATTTTGTCCAGTTCAGTCCGCAGCATATCTTCCGCTTGACCAACTACTCTATCAACAGTGGCATCATCAAGAAAGGAACCAAGAACCGTCTTCAACCCATCCCTATCCCCAAGTACAAGTTCGCTGTCAGGGGTGATCCCTTGTAGCGCAGATAGATCTGGCAGAATACTCCGTTTAATTCTTTTTATTGGAGTGAGTTCATTTGACTGGAAAATTTTCCTCGGACATATCTTGAATTTGTAGCTTACGTGACCGTTGATGGGGTCTGTAACGATCTCCTTGATCATCCAGAATAACACCTGCCTTCCAACACGAGCACCGTTGGTACCGGAGAGCAGTAGGAGGATGAGGCAGACAGCTTTCCATTTTACTCCATGGAAAACGTACGGGATATGCCGGATTTTACATATCCTGATGATGGCACATATCTGGAAAATTGAGGAGAGAGGACAAATTTCAAAAATGGACATCTTGCTCTTCTGAGATGCAGTCAAATGATTATTTTGGGTAAAATTACTTTCAAAGATTTTTATTGGATGTGGGAACACGCGCTTTGTCGTTTTTGATGATTTTGAGTTTTTGAAGATGCGCCAGATAAGAAAAGCATTTTTTTCGGAAAGGCCTTCATGGAACTCGATCATGAAGGAGGATTTATATGTTTTAGCATTTTTCGTCATGAATGCATGACAATAAAAATGAGGTTGAAGAAAATTGCAAGTGCATTGGAACACGTTAAATGTCTTTCATCATTCAGCCAGCAGCACATACCCTGTCGCAAAGCAACGTTGAGTCAGGATGGTATGCTTGGTTTGGAGTCCGTCCTTGTATCCCGGGTTGTGCTGCTGGAAGAGGGCTTGGTGGCAAAACTCCTCATTCTTCGGATAGGACGTTAACTGAGAAGTCACATGTGCATCGTAAGGTGACAAATACTTCGATGATTAATTTGCAACACAAACAGAAACATTTATGTTTGGTTTTTCACACAGGTTTTTCCGAAGCCAGTCGGACATAAATATCAGAGCCCTTAAAACTCTCAGATACTGTAATTTCAATGTCCGGAAATGAAAACCGTCTTTCTGAAACTCTCTGTGCAAAGAATGTTGATGAGCATGCTAAGATGGTTCTTGCGCGAGATACGTGTATCACTCAATTTTTTCAATGGCTGCAAATGTGCAAACTTTTATTTCAGAATAAAAGTGTGGCTGATTTGCAGATCCCCTTTTCTTCAGTTCAGGCTTAGTGATAACTGCGCATGTTAAAAAACAACTAGTTCCAGGTCCATGACAGAGGCCTAGCAGGGTACCCTGCAGAGAAGCAGCCAAATCTCACAAGCTGTAAGTCTCCCGCTCTGCTGTGCATGACTCTTTTCGGAAACTCTTTGGAGTTGGCACAGAGTGTGATACTGGTACGAGTCGAATCCGCTGAATGCACGGTGGATTGGCCTGCTTATGGGTCATTGTCTCCTTTCGAGACCATCTTGTGCAACAAGGTTTGTGCCGAGCCACCGGCAGTTTGGCTGTTAGCTCATGATGGCAAATGATGATGATGAGATTCAGGCCGTAAATCCAGTGGTTTCGGTCGACATTTGTCTGCGTGAGACTGCCATCATAAAACGGTTGCCAAACAGTTGCGGTTGAGCAAACTACCAATCTGCAAGCGGAAAGACCGGAAGTGGAATCCAACACTGGAATTGTGCGAGCGAGCAGTTCCCGTTAAGTACGGTGGCTTGCATGTCGCCTGGCAAATTTCAAAAGTCCTGTATTTTTCTCGAAGGATGACAACCATTGCGAATCCACAGGTGTCAATGGATTGTGATCAATGAGACGTCAGTGTTTTTACGGTTTTGCAAGTCGATGATGTTACTATTGGCTTGCCATCACCGCAGATAGAATCATGGTGCCAAGAACCCGTATCACATTATTTAGTTTGTCTGATGACTTAAGGCAGTTGTGAACAATTTTTTCTTACATTTTCCCAGCTGCAGGCAGCATTGAAAAACACGCTATTAAGAAATACAAAAACTTTTATATCACTTAAAAAACCGTTAAGCCCTCCGAATTTTTTTCTTTTTTGTCTTTCTCTAATTTCGTCGGCCTTATATATGCAGGCAGTAAAATCTAAACGCCAAATTGCAACAAACCTTCTAGATGTATCAGATTTGACGTCGGCTATAAAAGGGGATTTTTAATTTCTGCAGCAAGGATTTTTTGTAAATGTCAACAATCGCAATTTTAGATGCATGAAAAAACATAACTTTCGTCACGACTCTACAACTAGTACAATAATGCATGACATCTTACCGATTCCCTCGATATAGCTAGAGCAGGAAACATCTTTGAGAAAAGATCTCACGTTGAAACAAGAACCTTTCGTGACAAGCGGAAAGACTAGTCCTTGGTCGGCACCAGAAACAATTCTGATGGGATAATGGCTGCGCGGCAACATACAACATCAGAGTGAGCATGACTCAATGCAGAATGTGACTCTACCTTTTCACCAAAACTCGCTTTCAGCATTTTAGACGGGAGAGGAGAGCGATTGCCAACGAGCATTTAAAGATTAAAAAGAACTATGATTTTGGCTTTATGTGTTTAATCACCTGGCGTTTAGCTCTGCATCGCCTGGACAAAGCGCAGCTTCCTGGACAGGAAGATTGAGGCCTTTAGATAATTGCTTTAATTTCCGTGTGAAACCCAGTCACCGCGTTTGCAGAATTTCACATTCCGTCAAGCTGCAAACTTTCCATTGCCAAGCCGTGGTGATTTATCGAATATTCGCAGAATCCAAGAGAGATTAAAAATTAACTTCGTATCTATACTCTGTTCTGTGCCTGCTGTGTCATAAAGTCTCGAAAGTTCGCACAGGGTGCAAAATGTGTCCCATGTTCCAAATTTATGGATAAATTATTGATAAAAAAGAAATCAAGTTGTAAGGTTTGATGACTTGGTGCGTAGAATTCACCTTATTTAACTGCTGTCCTGGATACTATTCGTATGATGATGACACTCATTCTCCAAAGAGCTGTCTCTACTGCGCGACCGTAAACATACCCGCTTTGTCGGTATACTTTTAAACAATATGTACACTGTGCACTTATCGCTCCATGCGATAGCTTACTCTCTCAACATCGTAGGGCGAGGAAATAAGCTAATTAGGCCTGTTGCAGGGCCTATTTCAACTTTCAAGAAATTATTCGTCAGTGATGTTGAAAGTTCTCGCCGATACCTCTGCCCAACTACAGGCCTTCTCTCCAACGAAGGTCGCATGGGCGTTGACAACTAAAATCCATGGCAAATTTATAAGAAACGTCGTATATTGTCGTAATTGTTTACAAGCACCCATAGAGTGATTCAACTACTCACCCAAAAGTGAGCTCTATCAACATCGGAGAGCAAGTCATATCAGAATCTAATTACTTCAAGTCGCAAGGAATTGCTCCCTCCAAGTCATCACATTTGCAAAACGTTGTTCATCTCTCCAACCACATGGTGACAGTTGCAAGGAATGGATGCTTTCCAAGAAGGCAGAACGAGAGGACACAAATCCACGGAGGATTTCCATGCCTAATGACCTATCTCATCGTCGCCATGGGGTGCCCTTCCAATGAGAGAGGTAGAGGGATTTAAAAATAAATTCCTTAAAATTTAAGGAATATTTCGTCTTAAGGTATGTAATTAAATGTGAGACTGTGCGAATCTGAAATTCAATTTGATAAGGGCTTCGCTCCAAAAACCATGGGTACATTTTCTATACATAGCCAACATTTTCCGAAGATTAAGAATGTTTGTGAGTCGGTATCACAGGAGAAAAAACATGATTGACTGGTTGGATACTGAAAAGTAAAACTTTCTGAAATCCCGGGAATAGATAGCAATCATTATACGTTATTTGACCAGTCTCGCATTAAAAGACACATCCTTTGAAGGACATTGAAACGCTACTATCAGGACCATGAACTGCTTGATGAATGATCATTTAGTGAAATCTCTCAATTATGGACATGGAAATCCTCCTGACAGGACCATAAACAACTTACATGAATGATCGTTTAATGAAATCTCTCATTTGTGTACATGGAAACCCTCCTGACAGGACCACAAAATACTTGTATGAATGTTCTTTTAGTGAAATCTCCCAATTATGGCCATGGAAATCCTCCTGACAGGACCATAAACAACTTACATGAATGATCGTTTAATGAAATCTCTCATTTGTGTACATGGAAACCCTCCTGACAGGACCACAAAATACTTGTATGAATGTTCTTTTAGTGAAATCTCCCAATTATGGCCATGGAAATCCTCCTGACAGGACCATAAACAACTTACATGAATGATCGTTTAATGAAATCTCTCATTTGTGTACATGGAAACCCTCCTGACAGGACCACAAAATACTTGTATGAATGTTCTTTTAGTGAAATCTCCCAATTATGGCCATGGAAATCCTCCTGACAGGACCATATGAATGATCATTTTAGTCGTCTCTAGATTTTTCTAACCGAGACCGTCTATGATGCCATATGGCATAACCAATTTGCCACTTTCGATACTACTGCAGCCTTATGTTCAATTTTGATGTGTTTGCAACAACTCCTTTGAAGGCATCTTTATTTCCGATGACACGTAAAATGCAAAAACCTGTACAAAGTCTTCATTCCAAGAATCGAAGTCGTAGGTACAACCGAATTAGGAAAAAATTAGAAAACGGCGGTCTCCTTTGTCGGCATATCAAAGCGAAGCCGACTTGCCAATCAAGGCGCGAATTGCCGGCTTTCCTTCTTTACACTTCCGCCAACGGCTTCCCAGAAATCCGATTGAAAATGTGATCAGGCGGTCTGGCGGTCTGGCGGTCAGGCGGTCTGGCGGTGCCGTCAAAGGATTGAAAAAAAGATTTCGAGACAAACGCACATATGTATTGACATTATTAATGTTTATTTTCTCGGCATGCCCTCTGTTTTTGTATCGGAACTTTTTCTGGTATTTTGTCATTGTCCCTGTATGTAGAGTAGGGATTTCTTAAGTGCCATTTTTTGACAAACCAGCTGGAGATATCGAAAAATAGGCCGGATTCCTCCCAGCTGCCTATTTTTTCGATATCTGCAGCTGCCCGGCAGGCTTGGAGTGACATGCCCCCAGGCGAATTTTAAACCAGGACACTTTCTTCCCACGCAAATATCGATCCTTTAAGATGCCAATGGGAATCATAGACAGGACCAACCATTTAGGAGCAACAGGTGAGGGAAAAACAGCAAAATCAACACCATTGAAGCCCGCTGTTTGCAGGTCAATTTGACAGGGTTACAGTTGACAATCAGCAGTACAATTTGGCAGCGTTTTAGGCGAAATCTCAAAGTGGGGTTTCAGTCCAAAAATGATCTTTTTTGCCTAATAGTGAGTCGACTTCAGGGTTGATATTTGTGGTCACATATGGCATCATAGACGACGTAGAGGTTTGAAATCTCTCAATAATGGCCACGGAAACCCTCCTGACAGTACCATAAACTACGATTATCTCACGAATCACACTACACATTCGCTCACTTAGCAAAACCTCCAAAAGTATAATCTGGAAGATATACGGAGAGCAGTCCAGCTTTCGTGCAAACACCCTTTTGTTGTGCCTCATTTGTATGTTTACAGTCGAAATTAGGTACCACTTTAAAGCTTGGGATCTCAACATTCTCGCTGTGACATTTTTTCTGATTCTCACGTCTCGGTGATGTCCTTTTGCTCCGTTTAGTGGCTTCTAACTGGCTTGTGCTTAAAAATCATGGACTTTACTTATGAAAACGTTCCTTTTAACGGCTTTATTCGTAAACGTTTCAAACTTCAAGAGGATGCAAGGAAGATCCATACCGATTTTATACAAGTTTATGGTAATCGCTGCTGTTCATGTGAGAGTATGGCCAGATGTATCCGCCAATTCAAGGATGATTGCTGCATCCTGAAAGACGACCGTTGTCCAGGGCCCAGTAAAGAGGTTGTGAACGAACAAACAATTGCAGTTGTGGGAGTTCTTATTATTGGCGAACCGCCCGTACCCACCCAGAACATCATCTCTGCATGTATCGGATCTCAGTAATGGACAGTTTGCAGGACAATCCATATGATCATACCAACCTAAAAAAAATATGTGCCCAATAAATTCTCCACATATCTACAAGAATGGATTTGGCACCAAAGGCACATTTCTCCTGCATGACAAATGCCGCCGCTCACAAAACCGCTCAAGTTAGAGAATTCCTGGAGCAGAACACAATTACTGAAATAGGCAATCTGCCGTACAGTCCAGACTTGGCTCCATGCGACTACTGGTTATTCCCAAAATTGAAATCTGCATTTGCTGGGAAGCTATTTAGGCGGATTCAAAACCTGCCAAAAGCCGTTAATTCATAGCTGAAAAGGATACTCCCTGCTGAGTACCGCCAGCCATTCAAAAGTTGGATTTTTTGTTGAAACAATGTGTCGATGTCAAAGGAGAGGACTTTGAAGGAATAAAATAAAAAAGATATGAACCACCAATATTTCTCAAATTCCTGGACCTGTTTGCACGAAAGATAGAGTGATCTACGTATCAAGAATTACTTTGACATTTTTTATTATCTCAACACGGTTCCACAAAACAATCTGCAAGACGTGCCGCGGTCGAGGATTCTTTTGATGAAATACGCGGAGATATTGCTCTTAGCAGCAAGACTGACCAACATGTCCTTTCATTTGAGCTTGCCGGAAAATGTGACCACCGGATAAGTGAAATTAGCGAAAAGAAGGCGAGAAAGGATTCTCTTACTCTGCGCTAGCATCGATGCCGGTTTCCACATCGCAAAATCCCGTTATCTGATTCTGAAACAAATTCTTCGTTCGGAGTCAAATCATGGTTGCGTTTTTAATAGAAGTAGCCCGCACGGTAAGGATTGATAAGAAATTCTATGGAGTTTTGCTGCAGTGTCTAGATTCAAAATGCACAATAAAATTCCTTCCTGACAGATGATACTCTAATTTCAGGAGAAGAGCCCGGAATAGCGTTGATCCGGGGTTGCTGGTGCAATTTTAGCATTGAAGAAAACGGAGAAAATTCTACCCGCAACTTCGGATTAGCGCCATCCCGGAGCAGTTTTTACACCGGTTGTGAGATATAATGCGTTACAGAGCCGCCCTTCTGACTTCAAGGGTCACTGCAACGCCGCAAGTACTACCGAAAACAGATGAACTACTGACATCTCAAACAGGTGAACTACTGATATCTCAAAACGTAAATAATGTCAACAATTTTCTTCCTGTTTTGAGGAAACGTCAGGGTAAGCTTCGATGCTGCTTGACCGACTATCAAAAATGTCGTCACAACAACTGCAGCAAATAAACGAGAACATCTAGCATGAAATATTCGTAAACATACACAGCAAATTCCCAAGCACACATCACGTGTGCGGTTTCGCACATCAAGTGCGCGGTTTATGCGAGCCAACTTGTGATGTGAGTCGAAGCACGTATCGATTTCGTTGGCACAGATGGGAAACTGACGTTAACCATGCCTCCGCGCATATCAAGTATGCCGCATAAACATTGCCGGCATATCTCAAACAGCAAAGCAGATGAACTCTGTATGCAGCGACAGGCAGACGAGGCAAAAGCCCCAACCTGTCATCAAACACCTTCCCACCCTCATTCACATTTGGACAGGGCCGACACCAGCAGCCATGCCAGCAGCGCAAAAGAGGCGGCAATTGACCTGCCTTTATAATGCTGCTTTGTGTGATCAACTCAAGCCGCAGGTGCAGCTTTACGAGCGGAGCAGGAAGGGTCAGGTTGGTCGGCCGGCTCAGGTTCACTGCTTGTGAACCGGGAAAAGGTTTTTC
>JASGXE010005742.1:0-22003 GCA_030068105.1 Sinentomon sp. SZTP_YWyxl | reverse complement strand
GACTGCAAGACTGCATTGGTGTTGACATGCACCACAAATTTGTTTGCATCTCTCCGACGGCATTGGTTGTTTTTTTAATTCTTGACACTGGACTTTGTCCTACGGTGGCGTCGGCGGGGGGACTCCGTCCCCAGTTTTTTTTTTTTTAAATTTTGGTGGATTTTTCGATTTTTTCTTGTTTTGGAACACATCATTTTGCGAGTCAAAATTCGATTCATCCATTGACTGTCTGAGTTGATTTGGATTCATGACAAATTCTTTTCATTCATTCATGATTCACAAGTCGCATATTTGACCAACGGCAATTTCCGCAAGTTTTTGAGCTTCCCCGCGGGAAAATTTTGGGCTCGCGGGTTGCGATTTTTTTGCAGGTTCGGTTCGGCTCCGCATTTCGCGGTTTTCCGGTTGTTTTTCCGGCAGACATTTTTTTGTTTTTGATTTCTGTTTTTTTGTGGAGTTTTTCAATTTTGATCTTGTTTTGGAACAAAGATCCGAGGTTGCGAATAAAATTTTCGCCATTTTCTTCAATGGAAAAAATTCTCTGCAACCTCGGATGAGCGCAAATCCGCACTGGATCACCCCACGATCAGAGTTGGTTGGATTCATGATTTGTTCGTGTCATTCATTCGTTGTTCGTGAATCGCATTCCACAAATCGCATTTCATTTGAACAACGGCAGCAAAAAAGCAGCATTGACCGCCAAAAATTGACTTGCTTTGCTGGTGAAATTCGACATGACTCGCTGATTTTTTGCATGAAATAAATGGGAGCCTGCAAGATGTTGGATGCACAGATTTCCAAACAACGAGAATGTTGTGTGGGCAGAGGTGGAAAACTTTTTTGCGGTGTGATGGGTATCAATGTGTAGGAGAAATGTTTTGAATTTTAAAACTTTGGCAATTTTTTGTGGAATTATTTTTGAATTTGAGGAAATTTATTGCATTCACCACAATGACATCCAGAGGTTCCTTTGCCCACTGTGTTCGGTATCGGTTCTGTTGTCACGACTCACGAACCTTTCATTTCAGAAATTGGGTGGAATGTCAGATTTCCCGCAATTGTGTGTTTTGTGTCCCGCGGTTTTTTGGCTATTTTCTGAAATTTCTTGCGGTTTTTCCGCAGGTTTTTCACAAAAATCTTGCGGGTTTTGAAAAAATCGTCTGGCAACACTGCAATCGGTCACCACTTGCCATCACAATTTTCAGTGCGTGGTGTGTTGTGACAGGAAGCAGGGGATTTCCGACATTTTGTGTGAAAGAAATCGCTGCTGCGCTTGAGGAAAATCTCAGAACCTTGAGGAAAATCTCATCTCCTCTTTTCAAGCTGTGGGAAAGAAAAAATCCTTGGGACATCATGGGGAAAATTGGTTTCCAAAGTACCGGTCGGGGTCGGTATCATATCTACCTTTGCCTCTTCTCTCCTGCATTTTGGCTCGAGTTGTTGACTTTGTGCAACGTGTGTTCGTGAAATCTTCTGTTCGCCCTTGACGAACTTTTTTTCTCTGATTGCAATTTTTATTTTGATATCGCAAGAACGGGAAAACAATGCCGAGAGGACAGGACCTCGTTTTGGGCAGATGAACGGGAGTGGTTGCAAGAAGCCTAACTGGATTTTGTCTACGAAGAACCAAGATACTGAACCGGCAGAGCATTAGCTGTCCTTTATCTTCAACATTCCAGTTCGTATTGCCACTGAGAAGGCCTCGACCGACCTCAGCACTTCTAATGCCTGGTCTGAATCCTATGGCCGGTGGCATAACCGGGACTCCGAACTCATTTGTCCCTGCCAGCAATTCATGTGCTTGACTCAACGGCCAAGTGCTCAAACGACTCTTGAGCCAAAAGGCCCAGGTGATTCATGCGTCTGGTTCGATCATTTTACTCTGGGTTGACTCAACATGACAATTCTTGCGTCGAACCCAGGGCCAAGCACAAAATCTGTCCATGTGCCAAATGACTGCGGTCAAATTTGCACCTGGTGCGAGTCATCACTCCCGGTTGGCTCAATGCTCGAACCGTTTCGGTTGCTCGTCATCCACATATCGGATTTACCTAGTTCTGTTTTCAGGTGGGTAGCCGCCAGGGATGGGTAAGTATAATACGTAAGTATTATACGTGAGTTTTCTACGTATAATACGTCGTATATTATACGTACGTATAAAAGTGTTTTATACGTACGTATTATACGTGTGCAAAAAATTAACATGTGTGACACATGACTTGGGGGTGGAATTTATCAAGGAATTCAATTCTGACGTTATTTCACAACTCAGGGCAGTGTAGGCTGAGGAATTAAACCCGAATAAGTTGTCGGAAATAATGACGATCGCAGGAAGGGATCATACTTAATAACAGTTCAAATTGCATTTTCAGATTTTTTTCTAAAATGGTGGCTTTCTTTTCAAAACGGGTCGCATTGTCGCATGATGTGGGCTGTCGATTAAAATCAAGAAACATAGGTAATTGCCGTTTTCTCCTGAATTTTCATGCGAACAGAAAATACCCCGGATCCTTCTCTCTGCCGATGATCCATGACATCAATGAACCATAAACTGTCCAAGTTGGTAGGTAGGTAGGTTGGTACTCAAATGCCAGAATTCTCACTCCCATCCCACAGCTGGATTCTTGCTTACATCTGGCAGGATTTTGAACAACCTTTTTTTTATTCAACATTTGCAGTTCGTGCAGGATTTTCTGCCATGTGCTCTGCGCTTATCTTGGGTGAACGTTTTTTCAGTCTGCACTCCACCAAATAGTCACAGCAGAACAGGCTCTCATACCAATCATCAATGGCGAACTGCAAAATTCTCAGAAAACAACACATGTTCATCATATACCTGGGAACAGGCAGGGAGGGGGAAAGGGAAAGGAGGGGAAAGGGATGGGAGGGAAGGGAAGGATACGCGACCTTCAGATGTATTAGCTGTAAGGAGGAAAGGGCAAAGTAAGGAGGGGACAGGAGTTCGGAAAACATACCTATCATTTCTAGATTTCTTAATCTTTTTTTAAAGTAAACAATTTCAATCTCAATCATGGTAGCGTTATTACATTCTTTTTCATCATAAAATATCAGAAACACCAATGAAAAAGTGTATTTGGATTAAACAGTAGTTGGATTGAAAATGATTGTTCAAGGTGTATAAACTCACCGGTTTAAAGGGACGACGTTCCTTCGGCATAGTGTAATTGACAAGAATCCACGTGTTCAATATTGGAAGTGCCATTATTCCAAAAGGTAACAAACAGATAAAGCAGCTCTCACAGAGTGTCAACGGTTTAAAGTTTCTCATATTGAGTACCTAAAAAGGAAGGTCGCCTCACCAAACCGGTAAGTATAGACCAAAGAAGAAAGTATATATTAGCGAGATTGAATCGGTGTGAACTTGTGGAGAAGCCAAATGGCTTCCATGGAAAGTTGCTTGTATATCCTACCTAATTGAGAGACGGGGCAGATAAAAATTTGTGGGGATATGATGGACAGCTTGTTTAGCACCTAATGTGTACAGTGATTTCCCCAAAATTTTACACGGCATATGGTGCAATTCATTCGGTTGATGGAATTTTCTAATAGTTTTGCCATGTGATAACTGTGTAAAAACTTTAGGCAATTATTACGGTGTAATCAGGACAATACGTGCACCATATATCGGATAATCTCGAAGGAAATACCTGTACCTGTCCAACATGATTAGGTAAAGGAAATAATTGATTGTGACATCTTTTAAACTGTTGGAGGTCCACCCTGATATTCAAAAAACATCTGTTCAGTAATTATGTGCCTTTTTAATGACGTTTTGAATGTCTGGTAAGAGGTTAGTTTTCGAAGGCCCAGCGGTAGCTGGTTCCACAAACGTGTGCCTAAAGAAAAAATTCATTGGAATGTGGACAGGGCCTAGTCATTTTGCATTCAATGACGGACAGACAACAATCACACAGATGCAACCACTCAATAACACACCCAAGCAAGCATCATCAACCGGCACACACCATACCCATTCACAATCTCAATTGAAATATGCAAAATAGTGGACAAAAATGAAATACGCGTAAAGACGAAAGAAAACGAAATAGATGATGAAATTATCATGATGAAACAATGATGAAGCAAACGTGATAAAACGATCGTGCACATGATTAGCATGGCTACCCAGTGCTTTATGCTAGGCCTTCACCCTAATGCCATAGACCATACCTACGAATTGTATGTTTTAATGTGAAAACATACAATTCAAATTTACAATATAAAACAATTTAAATTGTAAATTAATGGCAGTACTTAGGAGGTTTTAAGCATGTGTGCATGCCATTTACTGGCTGTCACTGCTGAGTCGTTTTTCTGGTGATAACAGAAATCTGGACCTACAGGCTCTCAGACCAGAAAGAGAATTGGATACAGGAATATTGAGTCGGTCCGATGAAGTTGGGTACTCAAGGCATCTCCGGATTGAATCCGACACGTCAGGATTTCTGGGGCCACCCTCGTTATGGTACAAGCTTCCGTTGCAAAGGTGAGACAAAGCATGAGGTTCATTTCTGGCACTTTCTCATTGCCACCATTCTTGCATAAATTTCCTGCTTGACAAGGTTGTCGCCAGTGATGTTAGTTTTTTAATTGTCATTTTTGGTTTTCTGTACACTTCTCTCTTTTACCAGGCATATTAGCTCCATGCATGTGAAAAAAGATGTAAGCGAATAATTTCAATTTGGCAGCATCAACATTCACATTAATGCACATAATTTTTTAAATGTATTTTACAATGGTGTGTGGCTAATACAACCTTATGGGGCCAAGTTGAAAGCAATAATTGCGGGGCTTCACTGGTTAACTATTTATATTTTTTCTTTCTTTCGATGATGATGATGCTCATCAATATTTCGATGTAATGAATTGAATGTTAGCATGTTAAAGAGCAGCTTTTTCTGCAAAAAATGAGGTATCACTCGACTTTTTAAGTTTTATACGTTTTCTACGTGTATTATACGTACGTATTATACGCGCGTATTATACGTGGAGTTTTATACGTTTACCCATCCCTGGAGCCGCTCGCTGATTGGCTGGCTGCTTCAAACCGGAGCTTAGTGCAATGTGAATCCTCAGTCAAGATGAACGCCTATCCAGTATTCACGCCTACCCTGCATTTGGATAATCGCTTTGTTACCAAAGTCAGCACATGCAACGCAGTCATCCCCTCCTCAAAACAAAGAAACAAACACAAAACTGACATCATGTGGACACAACATAGGTAGGTACTTCAGTTGTGATATGGTTTGCGCGGCGGCCGATGGTGTTTATTGCCTGGCGTCCCTGCTGTTTACTATTTTTGTGTGAGCTGAAGATTTGTGTCATTGCGATGATCGATAAATTTCCTGTGCAGAGTGCGTTCTACTCGGCCAAAACGAATTCTGGCGAACGGTTGTTCATATGTTCTGGAGGATCAAATGGTAAATGTCCTGCAGCATTGGTTCCTTCTGTATCGCTGGTATTTTCCATGCCTGTGCAATTTTCTTGGTTTTTGCCGCTCTTTTTTCATTTTGACCATTTGGCATTGTGAATTCCCGCAAAATTGCAAACCATCGCTTCTTTTTATTTAAATGACTCGGCATGGTGCCTGGACACCTGGTGCACTAAATTTGTTACGCAAAACCATCGGCATCGGTCTTTTTTATGACTCTGGACATTGCATCTTTCGTTTGCACCGGTGTGGGGCAATAGGTACTTGAAGTGGTACCAAAACAGTACGGGTAGCATTTTGAAATTGCATTTTAAATGCGGAACCTTCTTTGAAATCACTTTACCAGACCTAACCTGGTCTTTCATGACCAAAGGGGATCGAAAAAGAAATAATTTTGATCGAAAAAAATTCTAGGGCCACTCAGAAAAATTTTGGAACTTTTGGGATTCGAACCCGTGATCCCAAAACTTCAATGTCGGATGCAAGCACATCAATCCGAAGTCTTAGACCACTCGGCTGCAGCAGGTACCGACGCTGGGAATGTTTTGTCTCTCCTAGGCCTATTCTGACCAGAACTGAATGACCAAATGAAAATGTAAAGCCGGCGGGGGGTCCAGCTGTGGCTCCAGTAAAGAAAAAAAAAATTAAATGGAGCCATTCATTGCTTTCAGGAGTCTCCGGCTCCACTTCAAAGTTTTGAAAAATCTAGGCCTATTTAGGCCCATTTGCTTTTCAAAGTTTCTGCTATTATGTTTGAAAAAAAAAACAAACCAACAAAATGTAGGTACCTATTTATTGTTTCCCAAAATTGTGCAGCTCTAAAGTTTTTAGTTTCGCTCCAAAGATTCGAATATTTTTGTTTTCCATAAATTTAATTCCATAAAGTCGGCAGAAAATAACAAAAGTACGCTGCTGGCTAAATTTTTGTCCAAACACATTTGTGCACGTGAATATGGAGGGTCCTCCGGCAACCGGCATTCTAGAGAAGTTCCTAAGATGGAACTGATATGAGGGGCATGATGGAAATGATATGAGATGGAAATGATGGAAACGATATGAGGGGCATTGGATTTCAATAGGGCTTGATGAAGTTTCACGAGTTGCACGAACAGAACATGTGCTTTGCGGTATACGTTGCCATTGATTTTGAATGGCGCCTGAGAAGAATGATCTATTTGAAGGTATTCGGACATGTTTGGCTTGGGAGGATCATCATTAAATAAAATGGGTTGGCATTTCGAGCTGTGATTTAAAGAAGCATATGCCACAGAAAAAACAAAATTCAACGTTTAAAAAACCACGTTCTGAAGTGTTACACATATCCGTAATGATGAGAATCCTTGAACGAAAATGTTCACCGCAAAATAGCGACTATAAATGCACCACCAGGATGAGAATATGGAGTCAGAATCTCGATGGATGTGACGCTTGGAGGCAGACAACAAAAACACCGCCACCGCTCGCCCATGGTGATTTCGATCAAACAAAAGAAGTTCCGGCCGCAGGAATTTTTACCGTCATAACCAAAAATGCACAGTGCGAAGGCCAACCCGGAACACCCTGTCTTCTGTTTAGTTGAGCAAAATTGGGCAGAAGGAGGCCCGTGCCACTGCACAACAAAAGCCGGCGACATGCTCCGACCGATTGGGAGTCATACATGCACCAAATGCAGTGTTCGGTGTATGTCCGGGCCAAAACATCAGCAACTTTACCCTACGTGAGTCTTTAGTCATGAGTGGATCAACTGCATGAAATTGGGTTTTATAATTAGGTACTGGTTGGTTTTGCAATTTAGGTAAGAAAAAAAATGGGGCAAAACATTTACGATCAAAGTTCCATTCATGGAGAAAAAAAATTTACAGCAGAGGTAGATAGGCCTACATGCACTTCGTTGACACCAAAGTTATTGATGACTCTTCTTTTTGCCTTTTTTACCAGAAGTTAAACAAAAACATCATTTTTTTTAGAAATGCTGGCAAGAAGTGCCGAAATATAAAGAGTGCTGCAAGTGGTTGTTGATAGCTCTGGTTTTACCGGATGTAAATGGTGCATGAAGCAAATTTTCACATAAAACAGAGAAAAAAAACAGTGCATAAATGTTGACATGACTTTGAGCAATGAGATACCGGCATCAAATCAGATAGATCATCTCAAGGTCAGTCGCAAATAGTGTTCGAAAATTTCCGGGAATATTCCTTTTTCGGGAATTTTGGGAACAAACGAAAATTCCCGGGAATTTTGGGAATATTCCCGGGAATATTCCCTCATTGGGAATTTTGGGAATATTCCCAGGAATTTTGGGAATATTCCCGGGAATTTTGGGAATATTCCCGGGAATTTTGGGAATATTCCCGGGAATTTTGGGAATATTCCCGGGAATTTTTGGATCATTACCAGCAGGTATGGGCAAGGTAGGGTACCTTAAAGGGGGGGTAAAGAGGTCTACGACGGGGGGGGGGGTAGGGCACCGAAAATGCAGGGGTCTGGGGGCAGCGCCCCCGGCAGGGGGTTTGGGGGACAGCGTCCCCCAAAAGCTGAAGCTTTTTTGAAAAATTAGGGGTCCTCAGATGCCATTTTACGACATTTCAGGTCCTTTTTTCCTTATCCTGGAGGGTTTGCAGTCGCAATAGATGGAGCAAGGAAATAACTGTCAGACACGACTTTCTGGATGAGTTTTTTTTTCATTTTACCATTTTCTGTAAATCAAAACAGAAAGTACAAAAGAAAACAGAATGTAGCTATTGAAGTCCTGGGGTGTGCAGGGCACGCACCAGGACTTCGGCCAAGGGTCCCCTCGGAAAAAGGCTAGGGGGTAACATCGGCCGAAGGTCGAGGTTACCCCCCCTAGCCTTTTTCCAGCAGGGGAATCAAAACAGGAATTACAAAAGAAACAGAATGTTGCTATTGCAGTCTTTCCTGGTGTGTGCAGGACACACGAGGACTTTGGCCAAAGGTACCCTTGGAAAAAGGATAGGGGGTAACCTGAGCCAAAGGCCGAGGTTACCCCCCCTGGCCTTTTTCCGGCAGGGGAATCAAAACAGAAAGTACAAAGAAACAATGTTGCTCCTATTGAAGTCCTGGTGTGTGCCCTGCACACACATCAGGACTCTTTTCCCACCTTTTTCCGACGGTACCCTTGGCCTTCGGCCAAGGGTACAGTCGGAAAAAGGCTGGGGGGGGTAACCTCGGCCGAAGGCCAGGGGGGGTAACCCCCCCTACCCCCCCCCTATGCTCAACCCTGATTACCAGGAATTTTGGGAATATTCCTTGGAAAATTCAAATTTTGAAAATTATTTTGAAAATTTATCACATTTTTCCAGTTTCGATATGAGTAATTTCGCCATTATCGCCAGAGCAGATACAGGCTGGTGGGAAAATGCAAAATGCACGGAAGCAGCAAAATGTTGATAATTAATGTGGTTAAAGTCACCCGGGCTGTGAATTCTGTGGTACCTTTTTCATTTTCTCGGGTAATTACGATGGGGAAGGGTGAATCTAGGGCGGCGTATTTTCAGAGTAAATTTTGGGGGATTTTTAAACCTGGTTATTGCTGGCCTGTTTTCGAATGGCTTCTTTAAATTCCAATTTTCCTTTCTTTCGAACAAATTTTCTATTTGAAAAATCATACTACACATTTAGGTACCTGCCTACTTAGCAGAGTTCGTTCAACAGTGAGCAGTTTTGATCCTTTAGAATCATCGTGTGGGGCTGCTCCCGACTCAGAGACTTGTTGGTAAAAATTTATAAACATCTGCTCCTTCTTCTTGACGAGCATGATCAAGAGTTCGCGACTGCAGGCTTATGTCTGGTTTTGGAGGCTTTTACTGATGAAATCTTGTGTTGAAATTGCCTGCCGACTGCTCGTGTTGGAACTGCGTGGGCGGACTGGGTCTAACCTGCACACCAAAAGATACAAAGAAGTTGTACCAAAACGCTTTGGGCCAACAAATAGAATTTGTTCAAATTTTTCATTTTTTTTTCAAAGTGACAAAAAGACCATTTTTTAATTTCCAAATTTGCATCCAGAATGTAGAATTTCCATGTAGAATTACCTACCTGGTGCTGCAAAGATGTGTAGGTATTGCATAATGTTCAACAGTCGTAAAGAAGTAGATGGAAGTTGGTTTTTTTACTCTTGGGGTAGGTAATCTAGGATAAAAATTCACCAGATTTATGGCAAATGCATAGTTACACATTCACAACCTTGGGTTGAAGGTAGACAAGCAAAAGGAGCAAAACGGCTCAATGGGGAGAGCAAGCCCACAACAATATTAAATTTTAGGATAGCAGCCATCCTCACCCCTTCACAGCAGTAAATGCACTTATCAAAGTCCAACCCCTTAGGTACCCCTTATCAAAGTCCAACCCCTTAGGTACCCCTTTTATGTCCAACACTGGCCGCTCTGGAGAAAAAAAGTCTAAAGTAGATGAGAAAACCAAAACGAGACTAGGACTAGCGATTATCTAGGTGCCTAATGTGAAATATTAAAATGTAAGAATTTTGCTAGAAATTTTGAATGAAAATTCCCAGGAATTTTGGAATATTCCTGGGAATTTTGGGAATATTCCCTTGGAAGCTTTTCAAAGTCAAAAACAGTCAGAAAAATCAATATGCGGGAATTTTGGGAATATTTCCTCGGGAACTTTCCCAGAGGGGCGGGAATATTCCGGGAAATATTCCTGGGAATTTTGGGAATATTCCCGGGAATATTCCCTCACTCCGAACACTAGTCGCAAACCATCTTGCTGGTGTGAAGTGGGACAAATATAGAGTAAAAATGCTGTTTTCTGTTTAAATTACTTAAAAGTGGTGAGTTTCACCACCTGAGATTGACATTTTGTCATTGTCTCACTGTTTTTTGTAGCAATTGGTTTATTTTTATTGTTGTAGGCTTTGTTGTTTTGTTTCTGACATCCCCAAAACCTGTTTACAGTGAGAGAATCTGTAACTAGAGAATAAACGAGTAGGGGGCCTTTATAGCACTTTTCACTGTTTTATTGCAAATCTTTCAAATTCAAATTAATATGTACAACTAGGTAGCTACTGGCAGGGCATATTCTCCACAAATATTTAAATCAAAATGTTTTCAACGGACCATCCATCGTTGAAACACTTTCTTGAACTACATTTCTTTTAAACGATATATTTTATGCAGCCAACCCCAGCCTTTGTGCACTTACAATAGGCCGCTCTTCTTAAAGCGACCAGGAGATCAAGAAGAAATGTCAGACTGCAATTATTTTGAAAGGGATGTCTTCTTCAAGCGGATGACACGGATCTATAGTGAATGGAAGGTATGTTGAAAAGAAAATCCACTACAATTTTCTGGATTTCAAGCACCCTTTCTTTGAGAAAGGGCTGTTCTATTTTTTTTTGCATTGTGCGGCTTGGTGTGGGTGCATTGTGTCAGATGATTGAGAATGTTTAACCAAGAATTAAAAACAGAACAAAGGTCATTTGCAAAAAATCCTCGTCCAAGAATAGATCATCTCATAAAGGTTTCTGTTGGTTTCTTTCATCAGGCTAGGCCTAGCTGATGAGAGAAACCAACCATCTTCAATTTCTCTCCACTCAAGATTTCTTTGTCAGTATTTCCTTCTTTTTTGTTGTTGCCAATCCGACCTTATCATTTTACTGTTTTAATACTGCTTGGTAATTGCCTGCCTGCTATTGGTCTGCCTGCTTGCAAGACGAAAAAACACATTGTGTCGGCTTCTGTGCAGATATTTTAAACTTTGAACTTGGACCATTGTGTACTCAATCATTAGCACGTGGCATTGTTTTTTATTTCATTTTTTATTTTGGCATTTTTATTCATAAAGAATACAAATTATAATCATTGGCCTATGATGTCAGGCAGGTACCTGGGTAGGTACTGCAAGCACCACCACGGAGTACCTACTCGATCTTTTGCTTTTTCCACCATTGTTCCAGCATTCCACATTTAGGTGCTAGGGAGCCACCTTCCCCATATTTTTCTTGCAAAAGGATGGGCCAATGAAATTTTAAAAATTCAATTGCTGTGATATGTTTTGTCAAAAAATTTGCAATTCAATGAACAAGTGCCAAACAGGTCAATTTCCATTACCTACCTATGATTGACTATTTGACTTGAAAATGACAATTTTTCCTCTTGTCATTTGATTCTTAATGGTTTCTGTCATTTTTCAAATCCTGTTGTTTCTTTGTCAGGTTTCTCGTTTTTTTGTCTATTTGCCTAAACTCTGGTGCCTAGTAAGCATAGTGATATAATGGGCCGATTTTTTAAACGAAGGCCATCTTTTAGGCCGCGGATTCTTTTTCTTTTGTGTGCAAAATTGCATTTATAAAAGAAAGAATCCACGGCCTAAAAGATGGGCCTCGTTTAAAAAATCGGCCCAATGTCTTTTGAATGCGGTTCACATTTCGGCTTCTGCCTTTTCTGATAGGCTTTTAGCAAAGCTAAATGGAAATGCACCTCCTCTGTACTACTTTTTATAGTAGGTATCCTACTTTGAATCTGAGATAAGGACCTATTCACAATACACTGCATAGGTAGGTATCTGCTGTTGGACAAAGAGGATATGTGGGTAGCCTACTGTAAAATTTTGTTGGAAATGGTGTTGGTAATGCTTGCAGTGGTGCAAAACACTGCAGGCATGAGAAATGTAAAAACCATTGAAGAATGCGACTATAAAAATATGTGATTGCCAAAACATGATCATTTTTCAAAAACACTAATGAATGTGAAAATACTAATTGATGTGGTTCTTTAACAAATTGTGGTAATTTCTAGAACAGCTCTATTTATTGCGTCCAGACATACGTACTCAAGAAAGTCTATTTTAAGACTGCTCTCCACTCGAACTCTTAGGTAGTCTGGAAACTGTCGCCTTCTCCATGTTCCTAGGCGATAAAAGCTCGGTGAATCATCAAAGAATCTTGCTTTTGGTGGACTTGGGCCTACTTTTGCTACCAAACCAGTTTCTCCTAAGAAACGAGGACTCTCATTTTGCTGAATTGGACAGCCTCCACCCATGTTATTGTTATGTGAACCTGAACTAGGCATCGTAAATTTCACAGATAGGAAGTACCAATTCATGAACTCTGGATTGACGATGTGATCATTTGACAATTATTGTGGTCACTGTCACTCCAATAATCACCAACTGTGGTCATTGCTTTGGGTCCTGCATATCTATTCAGCACATGACATTCGGCCCATGGGTTTGATGACTGTTGTACAATGTTATGTGCAAAGCCATTAAAGCCAACATGAATTTTCTGCTATCCTTGTGTAATTTGGCCTATTTAGAGTTTTCTTTTCTGATTTGTAGTCTGTGCTTCGGACGAATGCTGGCGGGCTTGGCAAAGCTGATGTCATTGTGATTGCCGCAGGAGCAGACGAAGAAAGCATCAGTAGCAAATCTGCTGCCCTACAGGTTAATCAATGACTTTATTCCATTTTGCACCATTTATCGGCATTCTTCTGTTCTTTGGAAGGGAACCTTCCATTTCCACTACGTCACTCAGCACTCAGCAGATCGATAATTTTCACAAGAACATGGGCTGGGTACCTAGGTACCATCTGGATAGGTAGCATATCCCTCAGATGTAATACGAAGCAGGTCTGGTGGGCCTAGATTAGATTATGTTCCAGACAGCTACCCTTGAGAATAAAACTTGGGCATTCAGTTATGAAATGCACGCCAAACTCTGGATTCATGATTTGGGCAGAAATCCTTCCATGGGCTCCAACACATTTCACATTGGTATATCCTAGCAGTTGAACCAGAACATTTTTGTGAATCGTCAATGTGCAGTTGAAACAAGATTTGAAAAATGCATGAACTGTGCCAAATTCAAATAATTTCCGGAGAAATCCAAGTAAGAATTTCAGACATAGCCAGTATGTTTTGCCAATGTTCCATGGTACATTTCTCGGTTAAGGCCCTACATTTCCTGTTGACACTTTTTTTATCACATTGCGTTTGGATTTGCCATGTTCACCAGGTGGTTTTGGTATCATGTTCCCATGCAGGATCCAGTCTTCATCCTGGTGAACTCGAGATGTCAAAACAACAAATCATCTAACGGTCATATGGTGTAACTCCAAAGAAGGTGTCTTTTCGCATGTGGACAGCCTTACATAAATCGGCTTGCATTAGGTGGGAAAAGTAGGCAGGCACCTGTAATAAATAGAGAGAAGTTAAGTGCTTACAGCTCCAATGCTGTCAGAAACAGAAATCAGCCAACACCATATGCGAGTAAGGCTTCGAAACTGTGGGGACCACTCGAAATTTTTCAGTCTGAACAAAGATTCAAATCCTGGACCTCGTTCTGCTTTGCTGTGTTGACCTGTCTTGTTTCAATATTTAAAGTCCATGCGCCTGTGCGATGCGAATGGGTACTGCTATCTTTGTGAACAACTATGGAATTTCTGGAGGCCACCATGTCACACTGAAAATTGCGAGGTAGGTATCTTTACACCTCTGGTTTTAATAGGCTTGCGACGTTGCACTACCTTTTCTCGTTGTAGCCCACCCACCTTCGAGCCTGATTCCTCTTGCAAGCCTAGTTGGTACACGTGCTGTGAGGTAAGGCTCTGTCTGCTGTTTTTGCAGACAAATGATAGCCAAGAAGGACAAGCTGCTGCATATTTTTTAATTGCTCTCAGCAGTTGACTGGTGCTCATTTTGAGCACACACATCATAGAATGGGCCAAATTTTCTCATCCCTCAGATGAGTCCCGATGTTTTCAGACCAAACGCAGGGATGGGTACGTGTATTCTACATGGGGTTTTCTACGTGTCCAATCAGGCATACACAACTGTAGCGTACGTGTCATTGTGAGTACACAATTATGGTAATGCTCTCTAAAAGCATTTCCTGAATTGTGTACTTCGTAGAAAACAAACGTAGAAAACTATTTTCTACGCACGTAACACACTTGCGTAGAAAACTATGGATGGTAGAAAACTATGCTTTTTATTTATTTTTGTTTTGAATTCCAATTTTCGCAATCATAATACTGTACCACATAAACTTGCAATTTGAACCTTCTGTTTAAGTGCCATTTAGATATTATTATATTATTATTATTATTATTATTATTATAGATATACCCTACATATAGATATACTCTCGTTACCAAAGTCTTCAAACATAGGAGGTCATTATTAACTCAGGCACCACTTGGAATCAATGGCAGCAATCGCAGCAAAAAATCATGATACTCGTGTGAGGCGTGAAGTTGTACCCACGGAGCACTGTTGAAATAAGATGGCCCCGTATTAGCCAGTCCTTTACAATTTGTCCCATGTTGGAGAAAATAGACTGTATGTAGAAGGCTGAAGGCCACTGATAAGTAGGTGATCAATAGGAGGCAGGCCGTTTTACATGGAATGGGATGGATTCCAACAAGTGCCATCTCATGGTGTCTCAAATGCTAAAAGAAGATGCAAGGCAAGGTGTATCCAATGTTGAAAAGTTATTGCAAGCAAAGACAGGCTTGCAGCACACAATGGTATCTTGATTAAGTACCTAATCTCACAATGTAATCTCAATTGTTATTTGTTCTCTAAATTTGTGAATTGTGATCGCAAAGAATCTCATTTGATCCCTTGTGCTTTGCTTGAGGGGGGGCCACCTTGAAAAAGGCGAAAAAAAAAGAAAATTTCTCATGTTTTCAAATGCTGTTCCTCCAGATACTGTGATGTTTTCTGAGCATTTTGGTCCAAAAATGAGTAAAATCCATTAAGAAATAACTTCACATGACCATATTTCAATATGCGATGCAAATTCGACGACTGCGTTTTCACAATTTCCCTCAAAAATTCCAAAAAGCTGTTTTTCTCGCATTTTGATTTCCGGTCCAAAAAAGACTTTCAAATAGCATATTTCAGTTGTTTTTAGGGCTTGAAAGGTGAAATTTGTCGGAATTTTCGATTTCTTTTGCCGAAACCATGTTTGACCCTTATGATCGAAATAACCTGCCGCTTATTTATTGCGATCATGTTTTTACTTACAGAACACCTACCTATGTGGAGTCAAAATTGTGAACTTCTGACTGTCACTTGTATTTTCATCAAATTTTGACCCTGTTTTCAGTGTCGAAAGTGAACAAAATGTTCACTCAATAATCTGGGAAGGCCTACCTCTACCGACAACAAAGTTTCGGTAAGCTTTTTTGCAAAAAGGCTGCCGTATGAGAACCAGATGACTCAGGGGGCTGAAATTTTGCCAGAACACTGATATAGTGACCTCCGCATGTGCACCAAAAATAAGCTCAAATCGGTAAAGAATTGTCGATTTTGTAATTTTGGGTGGGCCCCCCATAACATGAATGCTGATCATGGGAGTGCAATCGATTTTTCTGATTTTGGCCTTTTTCCAATTCCTGGCCTTGCTTTAAATCAATGCTTTGCTTTAACATTTTTCCATTTAATTTACATTTTTAAAATATTAGGTAGGTACCTATGCAGGAAACTTCCGGCTACAGATTAAAAAACTTTTTCAAGCTTTTAACTGTTTGTTACAAACTTTATAGTTGTTACAACTCAATAGTTTGCAGATTGTAAGATTTAAATGAAGTATGAAGTTAAGACAAATTACAAATCTAAAAATTTATATTTTCATCGAAAAATACAGCTAGAAGAGTTGTGTACGTCACCACCCTACCTTGGAGTTGTTTGCCGTAATTGTGTACGTCGAATTGAGTTTTCTACGCATAGAAAACTCGACGTAGACAACCCCGACATAATTTACATCTAGTTCCTTACGTCTACCCATCCCTGGACCAAAGGGATGTAACTTGTCCTTCAGGTAAAAGTCGGATAGGCCCGATGCTTTTCAGTTTCAGCCGAAGAGGAATTTTTCTTTCTCCGACACAGATTACTTATTTTTACTTTTTTTCTATTTGTGTGTATTGGCAGGCCTACGAAATGGAAAATAAATTGATTTTGTTGACCAAAAATTTTCTTTTGATTTTTTTTTTATGAATTATTTGAATTACCTAATTCATCCAGGCCTATATCGTGCACATTGATTTAATTCACGAATTAATTCAATTAATTCTGAAATAATAAAAAAATGAATTGTGAAATATCTGGGTTGGGACCTTTCAGGAATTATTCAAACCTTGCAGAAAACTGGGTAGGTACCTAGTAGCAGAGCAAGGATGAGTGTCAAAGTGAGTGGGAATACTTTTTCAGAATTTCCTGAAGTTGTTCCCATGCACTAGAGCACTAGATTGTCGCTGTTTTTCATTTTTTTTGTTGCCTTTTTGTTTTTGTGATCACATGCTTTTTCATTAAGGACCATACCTCATTTATTTGGTTTCACATTTTTGCATTCATTTTTGTTTCTTTTCAGACATGGCTTCTTGGTGATGTTCTGCCAGATTCACTGATGGTGCTCTGCAAATCCAGCATCTTTGTTCTTTCAAGGAAAAAGAGAATTGCTTCTCTTCATGGGATTGAAAGTCAATCAGATAAAAGCATGTTACCTGCTGTTAAACTGCTGAACAGGACTGACGTATGTATCTCAATGGGGTTAATCTGCATTGTAACTATGAACATTGGAGCAGGTTTGGTAAAAGTCATTTCGAGACCTGGGGCAAGTATTTAAAACCTGGCCCCTGTGGATCCCAGAGTTTTTTGCTCTCCAGCCGCATTTTCGCTGAATGAAAGAACCTTTTTGCCTCCAGGCACATTTTCCTCCTGGTTGCTCGATTTTCATCCGGAGTCGGGCATCATGCTTCCCATGCTCCCGACATTTTGCAACCCTGCGTGGGAGTTGTGAGTCAGAACGAAGAAACTAAATCTGATTCGAAAAATTCGATTGACAAAAATGAGGACTAGGTACATTCCACATGGTCACTGGCATTCAATTTCAACTGATAGCAGTTCTTAAATAATTATTGAAAAATAAATCGCCTGGCACCCAAAAATTTTGAAACGGGCAAGAAAGTTTTAAAAAGGGCCCCCAGGGCCCGTTTGGTTTTTCAAAGCCAAAGGTCATTCACGTTCTCACTTTCCATTGTTACAAAGGAAGCATCAAAATTCCGAATTGGCCATTGAGTCCCTGCGATCGTGAAATGTTGCATATTGACCTTGTTTCTTTTTCGCTCAACTGAGATTACAACAAATCAACAGACAGATTCTGCACGAAAATTTGATTTCTTGATAAAGACTAGGTACCTACTCCAATCCAACATGATATCATTTTCCATTGTTGCATGCATAGGATGCAGCCAAGTTTCAGCTGAGCCTTTGTAACAATGGAGCACATGGAATGCCATTAATTTAATCAATATTCCATGTTATTTTTATGGATTCCACTTTGAAACAAAATTCCCATATTCATGTGCACTAACAAGACTGAAATGTCAGTAAGTCGTGACATGCCGATGAGTGGGCTACCAGCCTTCCCTTGTGCCACAACCGACACTTATCACATTCGACTATTGATCATCTGCTTCTTGAGAACCATATTTTGGCAGATTTAAAAAATATTCTCTTCAGGCCAGTTGTTAGACATCGTTTTTCAAAGCTATACTGTCGCATTCTCTGCTCTGCCTATGTTGGAAAAACTAACTTCTCCCCATTCATTCTATAAGTCAGCCCAAGACCTGAAATAGTTTCAATAACTCATGAGTCAGATTTTCCAATTTTGATTTTGATCCAACCCATTAATTTATTACAATCCAACCCGTTTTGATCAAGCCATTTTGATCAAGAATTTCAACCCATTTTGATCCATAATTATTGAATTGCCTAACAGATCAAAATGGACTGTTTCTGAATTTTCAGATTGATAGGGATGAGAAAAATTTTCAGCTGCTATTATCTGTGATCAAGAACAGCTGGAACGGCAGGACCATTGGTGTCATCCCAAAGGAAAAAAACACAGGCGAATTCATCAAGTCTTGGGAATGTCTTCTCAAAAAGGAGTCATTCCAGCTGGTGAGGAGATGTTGGTATATTTTTCATGTTTCAGAGGTGGTAGATGCATGCACACCCAACGCCCTTTTGCTAAGTTGATTCGGTTTGAATAGCCAAGAAGACCAATCTACGATTGAGGGGGCAGAGAAGTTTGTGATTTTGTGGGAGTTTTGGTCTGAATTATTATCTTCACTTTTCATCAATATCCAAAGGGTCGTTTTGGCCTATTGTTTTTGTTCAAAACCAGAGAATTTTGTTTTTCTTTTCATTTTGTTTTCCTTGCACACAGGTTGACATCAGTTCCAGCATGGCCTATCTCATGTCTACCAAGGATGAAATGGAGCTGAACTCAATTAAAGCAGCCTGTCAGGTTTCTGTTGATCTGTTCAATAAGTATCTAAAGAATCAGATAATAGAGATTCTCCTTTCAGATAAGGTAGGGCCGGTTTGTAATTTCTTTATTTCTGGGAAATGTCATTGTTTTCATGATGAAGACGAGTTGACTCAATAATTTAGGGATGAAACTATCTTGTCTTTGTTTTGCTGGTTAGCTCAAAGGCACTAGGTACCTACTTGAAAATTGACCGACTTGAAAGAAAGCTTGAATTGCATCAGTGTAAAGTGGAAGTTTTGCATGCAGCTACCTGTTTATTTCTATGCCGCTTACACACGTGGCGCAAGGCAGTTGTTGTGCAGGGTGACCAGCAGCAACCTGCAAACCCTGAAAAAGTCGGAATTTTCTTGTTCTGGAAAAGTCGGAATTTTCTTGTTCTGGAAAAGTCGGGGAACATTCGGGAAATTTCAAAAAAAAAAAAAAAAGGGAAAAGCCAGGACAGGGAATTTACAGAAAAAAATAAAAAGAATCTCGAGTCTTGGGTATATTTTCCAAGAAATATCAATTTATGGCCCGAAATTGACAGTGGATTCAAAAATTTTCACCTTTCGTTTCCAAAACCCCATCACATGTTGACGTTGATCTTCTTTACCTGCCTTTTTGATCTCTTCCGCTGCTATGATCCATACCCATAATTTTTGGCCACTCATAAAATTAGAATTCCGTGGATTTCCATATTTCCAATATGTGAAAAAGGACCAACCAGTTGCTCAAAAGATGACAGATTCAACATCCTGCTTAACTCTGCAGGGGCTTCCTCAGATGCGTCGCACATTTTTGGCCATTCTACTGCAAAAATTCATTGAGGAGAAATTTATTTTGTTAACCTGTCTCCCATTCACTTTTGAATTGAATTGGTTAAAAGGTATTTAGCATTTTCGGCGAGGATAGTTATGAAAATGGTGAAAATGAGGAATTCAAGCTGAGTTATTCATTGAAGTTTCCAAGGGTGGTACAGGGAGTGACCACCCTGTCTTAGGGAAAAATATCTTTTGACAGTTTGTGCAGAAAACTGCAATTTTGTGTGCAAAATGAACCAAAAATGTAAACATTTCTTCTGCTTGGGGACTCTGTTTTGTCTCCCAGACTTCCTGCTCTGTTCCTTGGAACCCCACTGGGGCACTGCCTTAGGCCCTGACAACGGCCAACCCGTCTTCACCCGAAAAAGGTGTAGGCATTGGCCAGATAGCTAGCTTTTTGGGATCATGGTTTTTGACACTTGAAATGTTGGAATTTATTTTTCCGAAAACGCTGGACATTTTCTTCTGAAAACACCGGGCACCCTGTTTCGGTTTCAGTGAAGAACAATGAAGGCCATGTCGGGGACTGGAAAGCCATGTCAGTGCCTGAATATGGCAATCGGGAGACAACAGAGGAAAATTCTCGAACTTGTTTTAACATTGTTTGAAGTTGCCATGTTGTGAAGTTAAATGGTTCCTTGCCAGGGTTGGGCACTGCAGAAACCCCCAACTTGATGCCGATCATCCTCCTGTGAAGACTGGGTGGCCCCCTTCCCCAGCAGGTTTCCAAGGAGCAAAACCTGTTGCAGGGGGATTGAGGGGCACCGTCCAGCAAAAGCTGATGTTTTTTGACAAATTAGTTCTCTAAATGGCACTTCTGGACATTTCACACTGGCACTTCTGGACTCAACTTTGGCGGAGTTCTTGACCCATTTTGCCATTATCTGCAGACCAGAATTGTGTTAAAAGGGGAAAGTCACAAATGTGTAAAATTAAAATGTCATCAACAATAATTGTCTGAGCACATCGGACTTCGCATGTTCTGAAGGTTAAAGAAAAGTCTTTCAAACAGCCCTCGATATGCCCATCCACAGAGCTGACATGGAACACGGATTTACATCATGGATTAAGCAAGAGTGGGCAGACCCATGATTTGGATTACCTGATTCATCCACCCTTATTGGAGTCTGGAGAGTGAAATAAATTGTGCAGGCTCAACTTGAGGTGGAGCCTACCCCCTGGAGGAACCTTGGAGCCTTCCCCCTGGAGGAACCTGGTCATGTTGCTAACCAAGATCCCAATGTTTTCTTCTCATTATTTCAACCACAGCGAGTTTTGAACGTCGAATTGGCTGTGTCTGTTTTGTGGGCCCACTGGCAAACAAAGTATGTTGGTGATGAATTGGATTTGAAGCAGCTAAAAATGAGCTACATGCCCATCATTCACAGTGGTGGCAGATATTCGCTGGAGTTCAAGACCCTGAACAACATGAATGTTCTCCACCCTGGTGCTATCATCTGCTCGATAGGTGCCAGATACAAGCAGTACTGCTCCAGCATAACCAGGACCTTCATCGTCAATCCAAGTGAAACTGTTCAGGTTTGCATTCTGCTCTCACCATCTTTGTCCAGGTGTTGTTTGAAGTTTGGACAGAGAACTGGCTTGGCAATATATCTACCAGTCCGGATTGTAAAAATGCTTATACTAATCTGCATCTGCCCTGTGTTTGACAGGTAATGACTCTGAAACGACACATAAAATTGCCATGCTTTTGCCCACTTCCATAACATAGGCAGACTAGGGAACTCACAACTTATCCTAATTTGCTACACATAACAAGGCTGTTAGTTAGCAACAGGAGATACTGGATACGAATTTGAGCTCAGCACATCAGCTGATATTCCTCCTTTCATAATGTTGCCTTGATTGTGAGTTTTGCGGGAAACTCTTCGATTTGGTTGAATTGAACACATTTCTTTGAATTGGCCAGTTGTTTTTCTGTACTTTGTTATCAAGTTGAGTTCACGTTGTTTATTAGAATTTTATGACTCATTTAATTCAATCAATACCTAATGAATTTCATTTTTTTCTTCTGCCGACCAACTGGTGCCAACAAATTTTGTCGATTGGAATTGACCATTCTTTTCAAAATTTATTCACACATTTTCAATAATTACCTTTTGACGAGAATTGCCGCATTCCAAACATCCCATATGCTATCTGTTCTGTGAAAGGAAAAATGTGAAAAGATTAAAATGTGTCCAGTTGGGACAGAATTCTTGGTGTTTTTTGTCTACTTTTCAGAAGATGACCACACAAGCTTTATTGAAAAGGATGGAGAAGATGCTGTGGTGTTTGGGTGAAGTCCCAATTATTGGTTTCGGTTTTCAATGCAATTAAATTGGGAAATTCTACATTAGAATTTTTTCTGCTTGTGGCCGCCATTTCCTTTTTAGTTTCTGCAAATAAAAGCTCAATATTGCAGAATTTTTT
>JASGXE010005741.1:0-33804 GCA_030068105.1 Sinentomon sp. SZTP_YWyxl | reverse complement strand
AGATTTTTTCTTCTGGCTTTAATATTTTTCGGCGGGATCGTAATTTACATGGAGGTGGGGTTGCTATGGGGATACGATCCTCGATTCAGGCCGAACTCATGTTTGTTGGAAAAGAGCATGAATTTCTTGGATGCAATATCAAGTTGGTGATGACCAAGCTAGCCCCTTACTAGTCATTGGGGCTTATCGTCCTCCGGCTTCTGGAGGGGAAATTTTTGCCTCCATGGAAGAATCACTAAATAAGGTGGGTATCGGGTCGAAATACTGAAGAAATTTGTCGTAGGTGGCGACTTCAATCTTCCGCATATAAACTGGAATTCCTTTTCCGTGCCTTGTGGGTCACCGAATGCCATTTCCATCAAAGCTATTTCTTTTCTGTAAGATTTCCATTTGGAGCAGGTGGTTATGGATGGCCTTATCTCCAGGCCAGCTGGTATCTCTCAAAATGTTGTAGTTATGGATGGCCTTAGCAACCATCAGCTTGTTTTTGTTGATTTATGTCTCACACTCAAGGCGGCCTCTGATCTGTCTGCACCCAACTTCTTCAGATTCCAGCGTGTTAACAGAGGGTCAATTGGTTCCTTTCAATGACATATCTATTTCTCCATCAAGCCTGTCCATTATTTGACGTTGAGCAATTATGGGGGAGTTGTTTAGAAAAATTCTGTTTGCTCGCCAGTCTTCTGTACCCATTGTTAAATGCAAAATACGCTCTCGTCCAGTATGGTTTGACAGGAACATCAGGAACCTTGAACATAGATGTAAGCGCAAATTCAGAACGATGGGCCAATCGGAAAAGCCAAAGAAGCTTATAAATCTCTCTTTTTGGAATTGATTGCTGCCAAAGATGTTGCGCAAAATCAATACATCACTAGACTGTGTTTTGATGGAAAGCAAAACAATTATAAGAAGTTATGGCATTTGGTATCTGAATCCAAAGGGGGCAGGAAATCTATTGGAGGTTTATTTGATGGTCTAGGAAATATTGTGCACACGCCAATTTGCTGAATGGGCACTTTGTTAACATATTTGCACCTTCCACTCTTTTGTCATCACCCCATTCTCCTATGACTGGGCGTGATCAGCATCTGGAATTTATCCGTGACTTGGCGTCAGTTTCTAAGGTTGAGAGCTGGATCAGAAAGATGGCCAATTCCAGTTGTGTGACTGCAGATGCCTTTTCTTTTAAATTTATTAAGCTATTTGCATCTATTTTTGCCAAGTTTCTTGCCTTGATTATTCAAAAATCTCTCTATCTTGGTAAACTGCCAAGAAGGTGGAAGCATGCACTCCTTTGCCCAATTCAGAAAAAAGGTGACCCACGATCCCAGGGATCCCAGCCACTTTTAGAAACATATAATAGGTCATATAGGACATATTTTCCCATATTATAGGACATTATAGGACAATTTGGGTGCAAGATTATAGGACATTTATAGGACACTTCTAAACAATTTCTGGCCAAAATTGGAAAAGTGAAATAAAAATTTAAGCCCGATCCCATCTATCTTCATGTAATTCGCAAATTGCACCAGAACAGATATTCAGCATACGCATTCATTTTGAACATCTGTTTCGCACTTGCGCTACAGAAAATAACACATGTGTATGTCCAACCAACCAAATTCTTTGTATAGTAAAAAATAAAAAAAATACTAAGTAGTGAAGACTGTTGCTTGTTTTCTAAAAAACTAAAAAAAGCCACATGAACTTCATTGCAATTTTGTCTTTAAGTGGTCCTTTAAAATATGTTTGATTTTCTAAATTTTTTGAATCATGTTTTACGTACAAACAATTTTCTTAGTAAAGTTTTTTGGAAAAAAGAAATGTGTGAAAAAATCTGTTCCAATATTCTTGCCAATCAAGACCATGCGGACAGCATGCGTTATGGATTCTATCTGATAAATCTTTTCCAGAATGACACACTTCAAACAATTGAATTCTTATTTAATTAAATTCAGTTTCACAATCTGAAATGTCAAAATGCAGGCCTCACAGCATTTCCCAAAAATTAATAGGTACCCAGTATTTATAGGACGAAAAAAAAAACAAAAAAGGACATTAAAGAAGACAAACATCAAATTATAGGATTTTTAAGACATGTTTACATCACTTAATTTATCTACCATGGCTGGATTTAGGACCACCGCCGGTACGCTACCGGTAACAGCACTACATGCTAACAATTTTGTGAGGAAAACCAAAAGTTTTTATTACTTAATAGGAGAAATCAGAGTTGGGTATTCGAAAGGCTGCCAGCAACTGCCTAAAATTCAAAACTGGGGATGCACCTGTAAAAGGGGATTCCCTGTATTTTTTTCAAATTTTGTTTGAAAGTTTGGGAGTTCAAATTTCAAGCACTACCTCTGAGAACAACTGCAAAATTTGGATTGTACACCTATCCTATCGTAGATTTTGGAATGTTTAGCCAAAATGCTGGCTGCTCATACATGAACAAGTTTTTTTAACTTAAAATCGGTTGGTATCATATGCCAAGAACAAATTCAAAAAGTTTGTTGGTCACTTCAAGTGGCCAGGAAATACTGGTTCTGAATTTGCCAGAAGAGCCTTCATTCTCTTCCAAAAATACGTTTTAGGCATTTAAAAATTTCAACACCATAAAAAGATGTAAATCTAACCTGGAACAAAATTGCTGAAAAGTCAAAATTACCAGAAAATATAGGGCAGTTCCCAGAAATACTGGACATTGCAGGGAGTAAAACTTCTGAAAAAGTCAAAATTATTAGAAAATAGGTATGGGAGTAAAATAGTTGAAAATGGCAAAAATACAGAAAATATAGGACAGTATCCTTGAATACTCGAAAAAATGAGAGTTTCCTTGAAATATTGGGCAATGTGGAGAGTAAAATTCTGAAAAAAGCAAAATTGCTAGAAAATATAGGACAGTTACCTTGAAATATTGGACATTGTAGGGATTAAAATTGCTGAAAAAGGCAAAAAAACTTGAAAGTATAGGACATATAGGACAGTTTGCTTGAAATATAGGACATAATAGGACAAGTCTAAAAATATAGGACAGTATGGAACTTTATAGGACGGCTGGGATCCCTGCGATCCCCCACATGTTATCGACCGATATGTCTTACTAGTGGATGTTGTAAGCTAGCTGAGCATTTGATAAAGGATTACCTTTGTGATTTCTTGGATGCTACTGGTTACCTTTGTCCAAACCAACATGGTTTCCGATGAAGGTTTTCTTGTGAGACACATTTGGTTAGCTTTACCCAATATTTATCTGAGGTTCTTGACAGAGGGGGGCAAGTAGATGCAGTGTTTATTGATTTTGAGAAAGCCTTTGATTTAGTCCCGCATTCTGCTCTCCTTATTAAACTGAGGGGGTTAGGAATTAATGAGGTGGTGCTGGATTGGATCAGGGATTTTCTCACCCATCGTACGCAGCAAGTATCAGTTAACAATTGTTTTTCTGGAATGGGTGGTGTCATCGGGGGTTCCCCAGGGGAGTGTCCTTGGCCCTACATTGTTTTCCATTTTCATAAATGATCTCCCTGGGAAGCTTCAATGTCAATCTTTCTTGTTTGCTGACGACTGTGTTATAGTGCAGGAGATATCTCAACTTCCTGATATCTCCCGCTGATCTGATCGAGCTTGAGAATTGGTGTAAATTCTCTGGCATGAGGCTCAATATATCAAAATGTGTTTTGTTGTCCTTTACAAACAAGACTTATCCTTATATGTTGTTGGTAAATGTTATTTATCAAATGTTGAATTGCCCTTCTCAGATAGCACAGTGTACTTGGGTGTTACCTTCTCAAAGACATTGGATTGGGGAAAGCACATTGATAAGAAAGGAACAAATCAAATTCAGCATTGATTCTGGTTAGACGGGTCTTCCATAAAGCGAGTATAATGGTGAGGGAAAAAGTCTGCTTGCACTGGTCAGTTCCCTGCTTGAGTATGCATCAGCAGCATGGGATCCATATCACTTGATTCACGTGGAAAAACTTGAGCGAGTCCAAAGAAGAGCAGCTCACTTCGTGACTGGATGCTACTCTTTCCCCAGCAGCATCACTTCTCTGTTATCTGACTTAGGTTGGCTTTCCTTATCTAAGCGTAGATCTGCCTCAAGATTAGTTGAGGTTATTTCACAGCCTCAACAATGTTGGAGGTTGGTCAGGTCTGAAGGAATATATGTTTCCCCCTAACTACAGAGGCAGGCATGACCATGATTTTAAACTCCGGTCGGTCAAGGGTTGTCAGCAGAGATGTGGGGAAGTATTCTTTCGTGTGTAGGACTGTGAGGGAGTGGAATGCTTTGAGCTCCGAGGTTTTTGGCAATGCTCGTGACATGAGTGCTGAAACTTTTAAGAAAAACGTTTTACAGAGCATGAACTAGATTTCTTCTGCCAGGATGCTTGAATGTTGTCTTGCTTATCGTTGTTTTCTGTGTTCCGTTCAAAATTAATTTGTACACTGTGGCAATACTATCTGGTTGCTATTGTTTATTTTGTTTTATCCACCTTGTAATTTGCGCAGGGGTTTCCCATGCAAATTAAAATAAATAATAATAATAATAATAAAAACAGGAGCAAGTGGCTTTCCCTGTGTATCTATAGGCTTTGTGTGCAGTCATCTTTGGTCAAAAACTTCTGGTGACATTTAAATGACAATTTTTGTCAGGAATTCAGGTCTTTCTTGCCTAGCAACATTGTTTATGAATTTGCCAGAGGCCTAGAAAATTTGTGCCCTGCATTGTTCATGAAGAAAATAACCATCTAAAAACTAACTGAGGGTAATTTGTGTGTCCCTAGTTACATTTTTGCATTCATTTTTTTTCAGAATCTGTGCAGAACTCGAAAGAATACAGATTGTTGACAGACACTGGAATTGGGACTGCCATTTCAGCTTTCATCAAACGTATGAAGAGCAGGATATAGAACAAGAACTCCAAGGCCAAAACCAAGAAAATCTGTTGCCCCTGAATTTGACCAAATCGCAGAGACAAATGATTTATCATTTCCTGCAATTTTGCACCATCCTGTTCTGCCATTTTCTTTCGTTTTCAAAAACAAATAAACCTCAGTCCAGGAAAAGGAATAATTGTTTCCTTCCTTTGTAGGGAGTTCCTCCATGCTTCACATACCTAATCATAAGTACCTAAACTTGCTGGTGAGAAGAGTCAATGAGGCTAACTGTATTTTCTGATACAGTTCTTTCTGATACAGTTTCTGATACAGTATCGGCGGGGACACGATGTTGAGGTATAACGCTATATCGGACAAAACGCTATATCTGGGTCGTGCCTTCCCACTCGCGAGTGGGAAGGCACGACCCAGGTATAGCGTTATGTCCGATATAGCGCTATACCTCAACATCGTGTCCCCGCCGTATGAGTTCTGATACAGTTCTGATACGGTATTAAAGATTCACAAAAACTGCGTGCCTTCGAGAGATTTTAGCATCGTTCATATTCGGTGTTTTAGGGGAAAGCCGCACTCATGTGACCTGCAGGCAGCAGTCCCGTGTCAGGTTGTCAGGCCTTATGTATGCAGCTTTCCCCGACATGGGACACGAACAATTATTCTGAAACTTCTCTAAAGATACTAGGTACCTATGTGGTCTTGAGAACCACCTGGAACACTGCGGAAGGTCAGTGCTTTTTAATTGTGAAAACCTTTTGTTTTCCATGTTGGTAATGCAAAGTATACCCAAAAAAATACAGCAGCATAGAAATCAACGAACGATTTTGCTTTTCTCTTAAAAAGCATTGGCCCATCAGAGATTTGCGCTGGGCTGCATTCCTCAGGAAAAGGCTGCACACTGTTTTCAGTTTTGCTCAGCATTTCATCTTTCTGTTTTATTTTTGAGTGTTTAGCCTGCGGACAAAAAGCCTGCGGACAAGCAGCTGCTCTGTTGCATTTTTCACTGTGCCTGATCATAGCACAGGGTTCTTTGCACATCATTTTCAACAGGGAGAGTTACCAGTCAAGAGGGAGACGGCTGAGGAATGTCCAAAGCTTTTGTTGCACATTTTTCCATTATTCCCCGCATTCAGCCTCAAAAGGCAAAAGAAAATATGCAACTGTCAGAAGAAAAAACGGAATGATCAAAACTTGATGTCATAAAATGAGAGAGAATGTCCAACATGTGATCCAGTGCAACAGAGCTTGAGGACAAATCGAATGAGATCAATGCCTGACGTTTTTTTAAATACCGAGTTTTGGTGAATGGAAAGCAGGATAGGTACTCAATATGAGTTTTCATGTCATGTTCTCCTCATTCCACTTGAAGACATGAGCTAAGAATGCTCCCAAGTGTGCTCTGAGTGAATTCAGAATTCTTTCAACAATGAAAACTCGGTCACAAGTTGGTCGAAAACTTCATTCTCTGCATAGAAATTAAAGTTTTTCTGTGCTTATAAATGGAAGAATGTTAAGCATTCTCAGTTTATATCTCCAAATAGAACAAGGTGTAGGTTTTTGTTCTCATCGAACTCTGTGCTACTCTGTAGACCGTCCCTTTTCATGAATGAAAGAGAGCTTATTGCATTTGGCAGTTAATAAACTCGTATTTCAGTTACTCGTAAGAAAAGAGAACAGAATCCAATAAGGAAGCCAATAAAGAAAGTGGAGGTGAGTCATATTTTTATGCCACAGACCATTTGGCCCCCCCACAAAACTGTTCAAGCGCTGCCTTTTTGGATTACAAAAAACGCACTCAATTGAGATGCTTTTGGATTGTCCCAAAACCATTTTTCACCGTCAGTTTGGCGTCCAAAAATGGTCCAATTGACAAGATGTCCTTTGGTTGTCACAAAAACGTTTTTTAACCGTCAAAAAAGTGAGACGGTTTAAGAGAACAAGAAGTAACAAATCGTATAGCCAAAAACCGTCCAAAAAACGTCGCCAGGACATCAAATTTGTGTCTAAAAACTGTTCATTTGTTTGCTGGGGCGGAACCGATAGCAGCAAGTGCGGAACTCTAGATTGCAGGTGCAAAACCGACAGACGAGCGGAACACAAGATTACATGTGCGAAACCGACAGCTGGAAGTGCGGAACATCCGGAAACAGATTCGGAACCGATAGCTGCAAGTCCTGAACTCTAGAATTACAGATGCGGAACCGACAGCTACAAGTGCGGATCTTTAGATTTGGTGCGGAACTGACAACTACAAGTGCGGAACTCAAGCTTACTCTGTGGAAACGATAGTTGGAAGTGCGCAACTCAAGATTAGAGATGCGGACCGACAGCTGCGAGTGCACGAACTCCAGTAGGTGAGGAACCGACAGTTGGAAGTGTGGACCAACCGGAAATAGGTGCGGAACCGATAACTGCAAGTGCGGAACTCTAGATTACAGGTGCGGAACCGACAGTTATAAGTGATGAACTCTAGATTTGGTGCGGAACGGACAGCATACAAGTGCGGAACTCAAGATTACTGCTGTGGAACCGACAGTTGGAAGTGTGGAACTCAAGATTAGAGGTGCGGAACCGACAACAGGAAGTGTGTAACTCAAGATTTGGTCCGGAACCGGCAGTTGGAAGTGTGGAACTCTGCGGAAAGGTCTACAGCAATGTCCTTTCAGAAATGGAGAATCCGTCCGTCCCGGCAATGGCTGTTTCATACACCGTGCAGATGGTTTTGCCAAATGGCATGGAAGAGATGGCCATTGATGATGGTGGAGTATTTAGAGACATGCTGAGTGAGTTTTGGGACAGTTTCTATTTAGATTGCATTGGGCTTGATGCGAAAGTTCCGGCGCTGCGACACGACTTTGGCAACAGCAAATGGATTTCCATTGCCACGGTTTTTTCTCTTGGATGGACCCAGCAAAGATATTTGCCAGTCCATTTGCCGAAACTCTTTGTTGAGGATTGCCTTTTTGGCAGTTATTCCGGTGACATTGTGCCTCAGTTTATGTCTCATGTTTCTCCATCCGAAAAGGCTGTTTTACAGGCTGCTTCAGATGGTTTTGACAATGGCGTCGACGAAGGTGATCTACTGGATAGTGGATATCCTTGGTGACTACAGATGCTGAGTGAGACCTTCAAAGCAAAATTTTTCACGAATTTCGCATGAACTTGGTCATAAGGAACTGATCCAGAAACCACTTTCGTCAAGAATTGCTTGCATCCCATGCTTTCTGATCTTCAAATTACGATTGATGATGCTAACGCGGCATATGCAAAATACAAACCGTTAGCAAAGGAAATTCTTGCGGTCCTGTCATTTCCTTCGGCGATGACGCAGGAAGAGAAGGACTGTCTTACCTGCGTAAGTTCATCAAGGATCTCACCCCGCAGGAAACGGAACCAAAGTTTCGTTCGTTTTTGCACGGGTTCCCATCTTCTAATTGTTGACACAAACAGTTGCGAATTTAATAATTTAGACGGATTTGAGAGAAGGCCAATCGCCCACACTTGTCGGTGCGTTCTCGAAATCCCTAGTTCATACGAAAGTTATATAGAATTCAGGAAAGAGTTCAAGTCTGTCTTGAAAGAAGATATTTTGTGGAATTCTGTCATTTTATCTGTTATTGGCTGACTTGTTTTTTCCACGGGATTGCTGAATCGATCGAGAAGGTACTTGCGTGGCGTTCCCTGAACACTGCGGATTAAGGCCTGTCCATATGATCCGAAAATTTTCGTCCAGTTTTTGCTGGGGGCTCTTCTCAGTGAAGGATGTTGGCCAAGCCGAGCTGGAGGTGTGGGAAGCCAACCTTCTCAGTGATTGGCGTCTGAGCCACAGCGGTGCTCCAAGGGGAAGAGCCCTTGGTGAAACTGATGAAATGTTCAGATCGCCAAGCAGTACTCATGGCCGCCGCCGGTCCTTTGGTAAGTGGAGTACTGTGGTGACACAAAGCATGCATACAAAAACCTCTCTCAAGTGGTCATGGATGCCCCAGCCTGAGGAGGGGGACGAGACAAGACGAGACAAGACGAGACAAAGACGGCACAAAGAAAACACGGGGAAGGTGCGCCTGCTAATCCAGCAGACACACGGGCTCCTTTTAATTAAAGTTATTTGTTAAAATACAAACAGCAGTTCAAAAAAAAAAAAAAAAAAAAAGAAGTACAAATCAGACCTATCTCACTTTCGCGGATGCGGGGGGCCTTGTTTTCAAAGCCCCTCCGTCCGACCACTCCTCCATTTTCCTTCCCCCGGCACCCACAGAGCCGTTCCTGTGCGAGGTCACACACAGTGTGAGCACGCGGGGAAAACAGGAACGTGGGAGCACAAAAGCCATACAGAAGAAAATAAATCAACAAATACAGTAGCAGGCTCCCCACTGCGGCTCACCACAGTGAAAGGGAGGGGTTTGGGGAGGGGAACCATTGGTCCCCCCCGTGGCCTTTTTGGTTGAGAGCCTGCCGCCTTGCGGGGGGAATCAGGCCTTGGAGCGGGGGGGTGCATATCTGAATGAAAAATCTGCCGCTCCAAGGGCCGGATAGCCGATATACAGCCCTCCGACCTCTCGTAACGGGGAGCAGTATCGTGAAACTTAGGCCACGGCGCTCCCCCCCTTGGTGAAACTGATGAAATTTTGAAAAAAGTAGGTTGTCGTGTTCTTGGGGCCAACTTTAGGTGGACGATATTCTGATTGTCTGGAAGACACATGATGAGTTCTGTCAATATGTAGATGGAGCCAATCAATCCCTCCCCTTCCTGGATATCTGGATTTCCCGTGAAGATGGGACGATATCTACCCACACATACCAGAAACCAACCCACACAAATGTGTTCACTCCAGCCATCTCACACCCTGTAGCCCACAAGCTAGCTGCCTGGAAAACGTTGGTCCTCCGAGCTGAAGTCATAACTTCGGACCCAGCCAACAAACAACAAGAAGTCCAAGCCACCCACAACTTATTCCTGAGTAATGGTTTCTCCGAGAAGATGTGGGGCAATGTCCTCCATAGCCAACCGGGTTGCGATAACGCCAACAAACCCACATCAACCGCGGTCTTACCCTTTATTCCAAAGTTCTCCTACAATCTCCAAAAGATCCTTCGAAGGCAGAAGATAAGTTGCACATTTCGCTCCGGAACCACACTGAAACAGTTACTCTCACGCAATCGCGACAAGAAAAGCCCAGCTGAGGAGAGTGGTATTTACCAGATAAATTGCACCTGCAATCTGCGCTACATAGGTATGACCAAGCGGAATTTGAGCTCCAGACTGCAAGAACACAGAAGGGATTGCAAAAACAACAAATCCACCACTGCACTCTCCATCCATGTTAAGGAATCAAGTCATCTTCCCAACTGGGATTCAGCCAAAGTCATAGCCAAACCGAACTCTTTTTTCGCTCGTGAAGTCAGGGAAGCAATAGAGATCACTTTTATTGTGAAAAATGAGCCAAATTACCCCCATTTTACGGTGGTTTTGCCAGACCCTAGGGGGGTGTAGACCCCCCCCTGGGGGGGTCTACACCCCCTCCCAGAAAATTATGTACACCCCCCCCCCCAGAAAAATTGACCAAAACCCTGATGAGGATGGTGAGTTGAATCAGTTTGGCTGGCTGCCAACAAAGAGACAACTGGCCCGTTCTGTTGGCTCGCCCTGGCAGAAAATTTGGCTTCTTGAACACCAAATGTGTCCCTAAAATGAACGCTCAAACTTCAAAATTTCCTCAGCTTCTGGGGGCTACGCCCCCCAGACCCCCGCCAGGGGCTCCGCCCCTTGGAACCCCGTTGGGGTGCTGCCCCAGACCCCGAGTACTGGAGGCCAGACCCCCCGTCTGGGCTGCACCCAGATCGTTTGTCGATAGGACCCCTGGAAATCTTCACAACTCCCCCCCATTTCGATATCCTAGCAAAGATACTGAACAGAAATGTAATGGTAAACGCCATCACAATAATTTATTGCCTGAAATCTGAATATCAGAAAAAAGTACAACAATAATTGTGTACGATACAATACACAGAAGCCATTATGGTAGCATGCACAGAAGCCAGAGTGGTTAAAATTTCATATCCTTTCCCATCATCACTACCTCACGATCTTTTAAAAAAGGTGCCTTGTCCAGGAAAAAAACTAAAACGCCCAAAAAATTTGATACTTCTTTGGAGCAGTCAGTCATCCTGGACATCCGCAAAGTCTTTTCCCAGGAAGATTTTGTGGTGGCAGCGTTTGGTCCGGATTGCAGCGACAACAAGCAGTAATTGGGCTCTCAAGCTGGTGACTTAGGGTAACCAACCCAATCCCTGGGGTGGGATGGATTTTTTTATCTACATTTCATTGGGTAGGCATGGGCACCCCATCTAAACCTGCCGAGACGATATTGATGCCGCTGAGTGGTGTTTCTAAGGAATTTCGTATCTGTTTTGGTACTTTTTGGTACAATTTCTAGCAATATGTATTTCGTATCATGTTCATTTTATAATTTTCAGTCGTGTTCTTTTTTCTTTTGGAAAGCTGTTGTAGAAAAACACGGTTCCAGATCAAATTGTCGCGAAATGTGGTTAAGTTGGTTTGTGATGAAGAAGAACATGGGCACCAAACGAATGACTTTTTTGGGGATCAAAAATGGTGCAAAATGACATCACAGAACTTTGACAGCTGCCATTTCACTTGGCTGGGCACAAATACATTTGCTGCTGCTGTTGTCAAGCCTTCGCGTGTGGAGACTTCTCAACACCATTTGTGAGCATTTTTCCTCACAAACTCAAGAAGGTCCGGTTTTCTCTTTAGGCAATAGAATGCACAACCTTGGACAATTGTGTGGGTGCAGCATACATTGAACCTCTTTGAGTCCACATTTCCGGGAAACATGATGGAACTGTGGAAAGTTGGGGTGTGTGATCTGAGTGGTTTCGTGGTTGGTATGACCATCACTGCATGGCATGGACGATTGATTGAGATCACTTGGCAGGTGACAAGAAGCAGTGTTGGTGGGGATGCAATTATTGGAGAGCTGCTCTTTTGTTTGACGTCTCCAATTTTCCACATTTCCAGCATTTTTTTTCAATCACACAATGGCAGCCACCTCTCCGGAGTTCAACCAGGTGTCCTACAAAATTCAACATATGCTTTTTTTAGAAAATGTTCAATCATGAACTGAAAAGAAAATGTTCATCTTCTGGAATTTTAGTCAGCCAATTGTGTATGCACATTTTTTGGATCTGTGTTCTGTTCTTTATTGGTCGAGGTTTTGTTGTAATTACTGGAGGATTGCTTGGTAGATTGCTGGAACATAACCGTGTTTTTCATGTTAGCGTAAATAGAAGTCAGTCAGGGGAGACCGAGGCTTTTTGACTACAGAGACTAGTTAGCACAATGCCTTTTTATTTTTTTTTACAGACGTTTTTTGGGCAATGAGGTGTGGCGTCACTTTTAAGAATTTCATCAGTTATGTTAATAATGGAAGCCTTGATGTCCGAGTATTTTTCGTTGTGCTGTTACTTTTGTATTTTTTTAATGTTTGGTTGAATGCAGACCAGCTGGGGGACATTGGGATGAAATTGTTGCCAATTTACAGTTCGGAAATGTTATCACCTGCATCTCTGGAACTGGAAATGTTACCCTGATGCCTGTATGTGGAACAAGGTGCAGCAATTCTTTAACATACATCTTAAGCATCACTCTGAATAGCTGTGCGCACAATCCGAACGTGCGCGCAGTATCGAGAGATCCAGTTTTATGCAAATCATTAATCCACGCCTTTGCGATTTAATTCATTTATTCATTGGTTTAATTTTAATTTGTTTGTGAAATTCATTTATTCCCATACATAGCCTTTGAGATTTCGTGAATTTGCTAGAAGCTTTACAATATGCATGAGGAAAAATGGTTGGGTTTAAGACCAAGAGTGCCAATTGTTTTTCATCTGATGCCTCTCAACAGACTTATTGAACATCAAATCATAGGCTTTCCAACTGATATGATGTTGAGCCTGGCATCGCAAAAAGTTTTAGAAAGCGGCACAAGCAAGATTTAACATTCTTCTTCTTTTCTAATTGGATGTCGGAGATGTCGATCCCACAACTTTATCCTTTGCGAAACACGCAGTTTTCCCAAAAGCCTATTCCCAATGTAATCCAAGCTAAAAGCGTAGGTGATCCCCCTTTTTGCCAGTCTGCAAGAGGCACACAGTCGCCAAACTTGCATTTTCCTGCATAGATGGATCTCCTTCGGACCGCTTCTCTATTTGCATCGAGTTGCAATCATTTCATTCATTACAGCACTTTGTTACTTTAATACCTTTTGTTTGACGGTGAAATGGTTTCATGCGTAACTATTAATTATACCCATTGTCCTGGTTTGATTTGATATTAATGAACGATTTTTGATTAGGTACTCACTCTTCACATTTTTTTCTGCGCCAACTTTTAAGAGGTTTTGCCCTTATTTTTAAATGGAAGGTTATTCGCAAAGGAGATTGTTGACAAAACATATCTCCGAACATATGATCATTGAGCCGACAACTGGTTTTCTGCAGGGGTGTGATGGCAACAACTTTTCCGACCTCACGCAGCAAGGGTCACCAAACTCTTTCTATTTAAGGTTGCACAGCATCAGGATGACACATTGGCAAGGTCTCAATGCGTGCAATTTCAACTCCATCGCGACATCGTTTTCGCACTTCTGAAACGCGAAAGTCGCATGTTTTCCGAAAAAAAAAATCGAACCACCACATGGATACAAGTTTCGTCAAAACTCGTCTCAGATTGTAGAAATTCCGCAGATGCAATGTGCATCTCAACTCGTTTTGTGACCGTTTCACTCCTCCGCACGAATGTTGCATTTTTTTCACGCTCCCTTTCATTCCAAAATGGAACTTCAGGTCGGCAATGTTCGCTCATATTCGAAAAGTTTTGGAAGAGAGTGTGGGTACCAATCAGATGTGAAATTTTGTTTTGTGTGTTTTGCAAAGCGAAGAAAACTTTTTATTTTCCGAGCATTAGCACCAAAACAAGTTATGCAACATGCTCGCCGAGGTCTGCACAATGTATAGGTAGGCACCTACAATGTCCCCCAAAACTCCTCCAGCATGCGATATTCCAAAAGGGTATGTGTGAACACATAGGTATTCCAATAATTTCATCAAGACTCGATGCACGGTTTTGCGCCTCTGCACTAATGTGTGTTTTTTCTGTGGATGCTCCTTTGACCACCCAAATGACATTTCCGACTGCAAATTGATGCGACAATGGATTCCCATAATCGAAGAATTTCGTCTCAGTGTATTTGAATGCGCCATCCATTCCAAGATGGGGACTGATGACCGCAGAAGTTTCTTCGAAGACCTACGAAACCTGGTTCCAAGATTTGTGTGAGTGGAAATTTCGAACCAACATTTCCACTCATTTGACGACAGTGCATAAAGCATGCGACGAGGTGCACAGTGCTGTCAAATTAATGGATTCGAAGAGACGCATAGCTGCCCTAATCGCTCTGGCAGAAAAGGGTGTCGCTAAACATAATGCCAAAGTTCAGGAATCTGGCAAATGGATATGGATTCCAAAGCTTCGTGTCTGGCCAAGCGAAGCATCGAAGAAAGCGCCTGCTCCAATCAGCGTGTTTCTGCCCTGTGTGCCGGCGTGTGATAAGCAAGCTATCATTCAGAAAGCACACCTGTGCCATGCATCAAAAGGTCTCACTTGCGGACTTGAAGGCGGATGAGGCGTTGGTTATTACCGATAAATTTCATCTCCCTGCCAAATTTAGCAAGGTGTTGGCCCTATGATACGGGATGAATACTTCCGGGTGTTGTGTTCGGACCAGCTTATCATTTGGGTCATGATGAGCTGCAAACGACTGTCCGGAGACAGCTACCAACAAGCGGCGAAGGCAGGCCGTTTACGAGTAGCCGCTCTTCTTTTCACCATTCGTAGTAGGCGGTTGGCAAGTCCAAATACCGAGTTGTTAGATGTGCTGCGACCACGGCTTTTTGAAGAGGTGATAGACACGGTTCAAGAAGTGTGCCTAGTGGATAACCTGGAAGGACAAAGTCAACTGGCAGATTCCAAGCCATCCCAGGCAACATTCCTCGCAACTATCTTACAGCCGTACTCCAGCAATCAGCCTTTTACATGCCAAAGCCATCAAAGACCAAAAAAACAAGAAATTCGAGAGTTTGGTGAATACTTAGCAGTTCACTGGAACCAATTCGTTGAGGTTGCATCAAAATTTGCCCTGCTCAGAAAACGACGTCAACAACCACCTCCCCTGGTACCATTAAAGGCCGATATTGACGTGATCCTTCAGAAGTGCGTGACTATGATCCGGAAACAGCTGTCGGTCTCCATGGAGTCCTTGTCGACAGCAAAAAATCAGTGGAATACCACATTATATGCGAGTATCTTGTCACCTACCTCATAATATCCAACCGGCGACGGGCAGGAGAAATAGGCGGCATGGAGCGGTCCACCATCCAATACGAACTGAATGCGAAAACGGTTATGTGAACTCGCAGAACAATCGTTACTGGTCCAGTGAGAACTCCCACCAGTTTCACGAGAACCCGACCCACGACCAGAAGGTGGGAGTGTGGTGCGCAATCTCAAGGGCCAGTATTGTGGGGCCGATTTTCTTTGAGCAAACTGTCAACACTAACCGGCACATCAATGCAATCTTCAAACTGTTTGTTGCTCAATTGACACACGAGGAAAAGGAGCTTGGTTACTTCCAGTAGGACGGCGCCACTGCGCACACTTCCCGAGCCTCCCTTACCAGGATCCATGAGGTGTTCGGGCCCGAAAGGACCGTTAGCCGCAACAGCCGTTAGCCTCTGTTTAGCAGACGGGCCTTTGTGTCCGTTAGCCTCTCCTGAAAATCTTCACTGGAATCTTTGCTGAATGTTGTGCCATTGGAGAGCATACACTCTCTTCTCCACAAGAAATTTGTGACTCATCTGAAATTCATCACAAAATATTCTGCACACGGCGCGATCTGGTCAGACTCATTGGTCGTGTCTCTAGTCGAAAGGGGCCTGGTGCAGATGGAATACCACCCACTTTTATCAAAGGATTATCGGTTCATATTGCTCCTTATTTAACGGCACTTTTCAACCAGATTTTTCACACAGGAATCTTTCCTTCGAGTTGGAGAGAGTCTCTTATCACCCCAGTCCCGAAGAAAGGCGATTTGCATGACCCCAAGAATTATCGTCCCATCTCTTCAATTTCTACCTGCGCCAAGCTCTTTGAGCAGCATCTTGGTTTCATAATCCGAAACTTCCTAGACAGCGTGAATTTTCTGCACAACCACCAGCATGGGTTTAGAAGAGGATTGTCATGTGAGACCCAGTTAATCTCTTTTGTGCAAGACATACACTGCTCATTTGAACAGAACGTTGAGGTTCACGCCATTTTCATTGACCTGTCCAAAGCGTTAGATCTCGTGCCGCATGCTTTACTATTGAAAAAATTTGACGCACTTTCTCCCCCTTCACATTTATCACGACTTTTGAAATCTTTTCTCACTGGCCGTTCCGCTAAAGTTAAAATCCTGGAGACGGTGTCTGATGAGCGTGTTATAGTTGGGCGGGGTGTGCCGCAGGGCAGCGTTCTCGGCCCTCTTCTTTTTCTCATGTATATTAATGATATTGTAGCTTCGGTTTCGTGTTCCATTCGACTTTATGCAGACGACATCGTACTTTATCAGCCAATCCTCTCCGCATCCGACTCTATTAGGTTGCAGCAAGACCTGAACTCAATCTCAGAATGGTGCTCAAAGTGGTGTATGCAGTCAACATCACAAAATGTATTTCAGTTTGTTTCCGAAAGGGCCGAATGAGGCCTTCTGGAGTGGTTGTGCCATCTCTCAATTACAGCATTGATGGAGTGACTCTCAATTCATCCGACTCTGTCACTTATCTAGGAGTACTGATCACTTCTACCCTTGACTGGTCCCAGCACATTGATCACGTGGTTTCTAAAGCCCGCCGGGTTCTTGGATCACTACAGCGTAATCTTCGTAATTCCAACTCTGATGCGAAACTTAAAGCTTATAAGGCCCTTGTTCTTCCTCATCTTGAATACGCCTGCTGTCTATGGGATCATTTCTTAACTTCTCAGATTCACAACCTTGAACAAGTCCAACGAGCTGCGGCCCGTTACATAGTTAATAACTTCTCCAGGAAATCTTCTGTCTCGGCCATGCTTTGCGAGCTAGGGCTTGATACCTTAGTCCAACGCAGGCAGGATCGTCGAGTGGCTCTTCTCCGAAAAATCGTGGTAACACGTAAGTGCTTAATTAATCTGCCACCTGGATTTGCAAGGGTTCCTACCCCGCGCCGCAGCCAGCATGCCTTTCATATCTCTGCACCGCTTATAAAAAATACTCTATTCTTTTACTCTTGTTTTCCGCGCACCATCCGAAACTGGAATTCTCTCCCCGCAAGTTCGTCGCTTATCCTCTAAATGGCCACTGCGCGGGCAACATCTCTGCAAGTTTCTAAACTGATTCCTTTGCCATTGTTGATTTTATTCCTGACTATCTGACGGGCCTAACGGCGACTATGTTCACCAATTAATGTGAACTGATTTTTAATAAATAAATGAAATGAAACAGCCAAATCTCGTGGCGTTCCGAGTTTTTGAATGCAGATTTTCAGATCGGTAGATTGGAAGAGGATGTCATGAAGATTTGAATTTTCCTTGGCCTGCCAGACCAGACTTGACGCAGCTTGATTTTTTCTTGTGGGTCCATTTGACAACGGTCCTTTCAAGTAACCGCCAAGCAATGAAAAATCGACGAGTGACGGGATTCTTCCCCAGAAACCTTGTAAAAAATGACGGAGGTTTACCACAATACAGTACAAAAGCAATTACAAAATGAAAAGGTTTATTCGTAATTCTATTCTTGAGTCTCACTTTTGTTTGATGAGCACGATCATGGAGCCTCCATATGGATCACTTACATACCAACATTTTTTCAATAGTGAGAAATTCCATTTTGAAAGTCGAATTTGACTAAAGAGCTGAATAATTGAAGAAAACCGGGTCTCCTGGCCCAGTCGCAGCAAACCAATCAAATGAGATGATTGAGAAGCTGATTGAGAAGTGAAATTTGCTTTGATCACAATTCCAGTGACCTGTTACCATACATCTTTCCTCGGAGTCCCATGAAAAAAAGGAAACCGAAAAGTTGTTTTTCTTGTCAGAGAATATCCAGAACAACATCAAAGCAATTTGTGGATATGAATTACGCTGGATGCGGTGGTATACAGAATCTTCAGAGCATCAATCTTCTACATAAAAAAAAAAACTTCAGGGAAGATAATTTTTAATATGAATATGCCTTGAGAAAAATATTACAATTCGAAAAGAGGATGCACTCATGAGTCATGATCTTAATTTTCCAGGCAAAGAAACCAGCCATGGGCAAATTGCTGCATGAATGCTTGAACCTGAGCCGGTTGCAAAAGGTGGAGGACTGTGAGTGAAACGAAAGACACACGAAGCGTAAGTGGTGGAAGAAGACACTGATGCTAAAGAAAATTTAGCAAATGCAGAGGGAAGTAGAAAAATGTGTGCGCATTTATCATAGGTGCATGGACACCCTGATAAATTTAAGCTTTGTATCAGCATGAGAACTCTTGTCGGAGAAATATCAAAGCATCAAGAGGAAAAACTGCCAAAGGATGGGAGAGCTACCCATTGCACAAAGGAGCAAAAAATTTATCCGAGATGACCACAAGAAGGGGTCTATTAGATTTTATCGATGTCACAGCTCAGAGTTACATAGGATGCGGTTTATTAACTTCAAACGACAATACTGCTATCGACTTCATGATGCAGAATGAGTTACCATCATCGGTGATGGGCTTGCCACAAAACATTAGGAATGATCTCCATGGTAATGCCACCAAATAGTGTTTTTGTTGGACTTCAAATAAAACTTCTGTAACTTTTCAAAAGTTGCCCCCAAGTGACTTCTTGCGATCTTGCGATGAAAATGTATGCAGACAGATTGCACTGAAAGTCCAAATGATACAAATTTCTGTAACTTTTCGAAAGTTACCTCAAATTGACTTTTGCGACGAAAATGTGTGCAGACAAATTGTGCTGGAAATCTAAATTATTCATGTATTGTTCCGCAAATAATACATGAACACATTCTGGCAGCGCTTAATTGATGATAATTTTGAAAATACTGAAAAATGAATAATGATGAAAGTGCATGCAATTTCGTTACGAATTAGTAATAATTATAATGCTGGTACATAAGAAACATAACATTAGTAACTATGCTATTGCGGATATCAGTTATGGTCATTTCAGACAGATGAACAACACGCGATGGTCAGAATTAAGTTTCCATTTTCCACAGACTTGCAGGCGAGAACAATGATGAGTGTGTTCTGGAACTGAAAATTCCGTTTTTACATCATGTCTTTACGCAAATATCCTCAAAGCTTTTTGTCGGAAGAAGTCTGGCCTAACAAAATTGTGGGATTATGTTGCCATTGCCAACCACTATTCCTGTTTCTTTCTGACAATCCACTATTCCTGTTTCTTTCTGACAAATCAGACAGATGAACAACACGCGATGGTCAGAATTAAATTTCCATTTTCCACAGATTTGCAGGCGAGAACAATGATTAGTGTGTTCTGGAACTGAAAATTCCGTTTTTACATCATGTCTTTCCGCAAATATCCTCAAAGCTTTTTGTCGGAAGAAGTCTGGCCTAACAAAATTGTGGGATTACGTTGCCATTGCCAACCACTATTCCTGTTTCTTTCTGACAATCCAAACCCAGCAGATGGAAATCTGAACTGATTTGTGCAAGATCATTTGTGCAAATCCCATCCAATTCTTTTTAATATTTTACAAGATTTTTTCTCTCTGGAAAGTTACCATTTGGCCTCGGTTTTATTTATCTTTCAGAGAAGATTCCGCAAGTGTTTCAGCCTGAAGATAAGGAAGCTTCGGTTTAAACAGACGGTAGCAGATAATGACGAAAAGCCAATGGTAAAGATGCTCCACTTCCAACTTGGAAAACAGATTAGAGATATACACTTCTCACAAACATTTCAGTCAAGTTTTTCCTGTTATTGTTCTGGCTTCCACACATTGCCTTCGCATTTAAAGGTTCAGTTCCCCGGATTTCTGTTCATAATCTGTATGTTTCTCAAAGATGACATTTTTACAGATGTTTTTATAGGTATATAAACAAAATCATACCCTCAGTTTGGGATTTTCCTGAAGTCTGATGAACCAGTGACGTTTTTTGAATTCTGACTTTCAGCACAATGAATGTTGCTGATGGCATATGGCAAGGCGTTGACACAACGCACTCATTCTTTTATTTTGCATCTTGTTTTCGTCACATCATTATGATGGGTTTCACACTACCTATGTCATCCCTTTTTAGACTGACATGATCAAGGTCAGCGCCAGCAGCATTCAGCTGTCACAGGTGGAGAAATTCAGACTGGAGATCACGAAGGAATTTCAAAAGTCAAAACCTGAAATCAATGCCATGAAGTCTGGCATGCTGACGACGTTCCACGATCGAACCTGGTTACTGCATAGCTGTGACGGTGGTACTTTTTCAGCAGTTGTTGAACTACCCTTGCATCAAGAAGGCAGAATTTGCAAGTTTTACAAAATTTCGGGGTAGCTGTTGTCATGTCACACTATCACTCGACCCCAGTCATGCAAAAGTGGAAGTGTCTTCCGAACCCATTCTCAATATACCATCAACAGGAACTGAAGCAGAGACAGCAAACTGCAGCTCATGGATTACAGATCTACGAGTAAGATTCAAAAGACTAGCAAAACAGGAGAAAATTACTGGACACAACGAAATAGGCAGGAAAATGTTGACATGAAAGCAGCCAGAAGGATGAGGAATCTGATGGAAGAGTGAAGTGGAAGCAGAGAGGAGAGGGCACCGCATCAGTCAGGGACGCAAAGGAACAGTCTGGCAGTCCTGGACAGGAAACCAGCAAAGGTGGTAAACGCAGCGAAGGTGGATGAGAAACGGGAATGAAGATGGGAAAACCACCGAACGTTGAGAAAATAAGATGCATCTGTAAACAGGAATGTGTGGCAAAAAGCGGCAAAAGGAAAGAAAAGGTCGTAAACAGTCTGAAAACGTAAAGAAGACTCACGGAAACCAAAGTCATCATCGTAATTGCTGTGAATGCAGGGTTGTTGGGAGTATAAATGGGGGAATTTCGGAGAAGTCATCGTAGTGCAACGGGGGTGGGGTGGGGCATGGAGGGGAGATGTGTTTTAACATATGAAGTGGAGTGTTCCTTTACGCTAAAAACAGAAAAGCAAAAATAGAGAAAAAAAAACCTGAAATCGACACTTGAGGTTTCTCAAGTCACTCCATCGGAGTAGGGAAGCAAGATGTGAGGTGAACGACAATTTTTTATCCATTCTGTTTTTCCTTGAAGCATGTAGTAGACTTTCTGGGGTGATGACAAATTTCCAGAAACGAGCGTGGGCTATTTTAAAGTCGGATCAGCTGGGAATGTTGCAATGTTCGTAAAGACTTGCGAAGACAACCTTCACCGGTTCCAATTTCGCAACCTGGAAAATCATGAAAATGTCCCATGAAGGCAGCAGGTTTTTGTGGTATGCAGTTATTCTCGCTTCTCAAGTGAATGCACGAATGGAGGTCACAGATTTGTACTTCACCACAAACAGAACAGGGATTATCTTCTTTCAGATGAGCCCAAGAACCTTGATATTGGACAAAAACATTTTGTGGGAGAGCAAAGAACATATCGTCAAAATCATATCTAAAACTGGCCAAACACATCAAAGGCTGGTATGCGATGACTACGTGATTCATTTTTCTTGTATCGATACAGGAAATCATAAAATTACCCTTTTAACTAAACCCTGAAAAATGGGGCTTCCGCAAATAATACATGAACACATTCTGGCAGCGCTTAATTGATGATAATTTTGAAAATACTGAAAAATGAATAATGATGAAAGTGCATGCAATTTCGTTACGAATTAGTAATAATTATAATGCTGGTACATAAGAAACATAACATTAGTAACTATGCTATTGCGGATATCAGTTATGGTCATTTCAGACAGATGAACAACACGCGATGGTCAGAATTAAGTTTCCATTTTCCACAGATTTGCAGGCGAGAACAATGATGAGTGTGTTCTGGAACTGAAAATTCCGTTTTTACATCATGTCTTTTCACAAATATCCTCGAAGCTTTTTGTCGGAAGAAGTCTGGCCTAACAAAATTGTGGGATTATGTTGCCATTGCCAACCACTATTCCTGTTTCTTTCTGACAATCCACTATTCCTGTTTCTTTCTGACAAATCAGACAGATGAACAACACGCGATGGTCAGAATTAAATTTCCATTTTCCACAGATTTGCAGGCGAGAACAATGATTAGTGTGTTCTGGAACTGAAAATTCCGTTTTTACATCATGTCTTTTCACAAATATCCTCGAAGCTTTTTGTCGGAAGAAGTCTGGCCTAACAAAATTGTGGGATTACGTTGCCATTGCCAACCACTATTCCTGTTTCTTTCTGACAATCCAAACCCAGCAGATGGAAATCTGAACTGATTTGTGCAAGATCATTTGTGCAAATCCCATCCAATTCTTTTTAATATTTTACAAGATTTTTTCTCTCTGGAAAGTTACCATTTGGCCTCGGTTTTATTTATCTTTCAGAGAAGATTCCGCCAGTGTTTCAGCCTGAAGATAAGGAAGCTTCGGTTTAAACAGACGGTAGCAGATAATGACGAAAAGCCAATGGTAAAGATGCTCCACTTCCAACTTGGAAAACAGATTAGAGATATACACTTCTCACAAACATTTCAGTCAAGTTTTTCCCTGTTATTGTTCTGGCTTCCACACATTGCCTTCGCATTTAAAGGTTCAGTTCCCCGGATTTCTGTTCATAATCTGTATGTTTCTCAAAGATGACATTTTTACAGATGTTTTTTAACAAAATCATACCCACAGTTTGGGATTTTCCAGAAGTCTGATGAAACCAGTGACGTTTTTTGAATTCTGACTTTCAGCACAATGAATGTTGCTGATGGCATATGGCAAGGCGTTGACACAACGCACTCATTCTTTTATTTTGCATCTTGTTTTCGTCACATCATTATGATGGGTTTCACACTACCTATGTCATCCCTTTTTAGACTGACATGATCAAGGTCCGCCAGCTGCATTCAGCTGTCACAGGTGGAGAAATTCAGACTGGAGATCACGAAGGAATTTCAAAAGTCAAAACCTGAAATCAATGCCATGAAGTCTGGCATGCTGACGACGTTCCACGATCGAACCTGGTTACTGCATAGCTGTGACGGTGGTACTTTTTCAGCAGTTGTTGAACTACCCTTGCATCAAGAAGGCAGAATTTGCAAGTTTTACAAAATTTCGGGGTAGCTGTTGTCATGTCACACTATCACTCGACCCAGTCATGCAAAAGTGGAAGTGTCTTCCGAACCCATTCTCAATATACCATCAACAGGAACTGAAGCAGAGACAGCAAACTGCAGCTCATGGATTACAGATCTACGAGTAAGATTCAAAAGACTAGCAAAACAGGAGAAAATTACTGGACACAACGAAATAGGCAGGAAAATGTTGACATGAAAGCAGCCAGAAGGATGAGGAATCTGATGGAAGAGTGAAGTGGAAGCAGAGAGGAGAGGGCACCGCATCAGTCAGGGACGCAAAGGAACAGTCTGGCAGTCCTGGACAGGAAACCAGCAAAGGTGGTAAACGCAGCGAAGGTGGATGAGAAACGGGAATGAAGATGGGAAAACCACCGAACGTTGAGAAAATAAGATGCATCTGTAAACAGAATGTGTGGCAAAAAGCGGCAAGGAAGAAAAGGTCGTAAACAGTCTGAAAACGTAAAGAAGACTCACGGAAACCAAAGTCATCATCGTAATTGCTGTGAATGCAGGGTTGTTGGGAGTATAAATGGGGGAATTTCGGAGAAGTCATCGTAGTGCAACGGGGGTGGGGTGGGGCATGGAGGGGAGATGTGTTTTAACATATGAAGTGGAGTGTTCCTTTACGCTAAAAACAGAAAAGCAAAAATAGAGAAAAAAAAACCTGAAATCGACACTTGAGGTTTCTCAAGTCACTCCATCGGAGTAGGGAAGCAAGATGTGAGGTGAACGACAATTTTTATCCATTCTGTTTTTCCTTGAAGCATGTAGTAGACTTTCTGGGGTGATGACAAATTTCCAGAAACGAGCGTGGGCTATTTTAAAGTCAGATCGCTGGGAATGTTGCAATGTTCGTAAAGACTTGCGAAGACAACCTTCACCGGTTCCAATTTGCAACCTGGAAAATCATGAAAATGTCCCATGAAGGCAGCAGGTTTTTGTGGTATGCAGTTATTCTCGCTTCTCAAGTGAATGCACGAATGGAGGTCACAGATTTGTACTTCACCACAAACAGAACAGGGATTATCTTCTTTCAGATGAGCCCAAGAACCTTGATATTGGACAAAAACATTTTGTGGGAGAGCAAAGAACATATCGTCAAAATCATATCTAAAACTGGCCAAACACATCAAAGGCTGGTATGCGATGACTACTGTGATTCATTTTTCGAATTGTAGTCGATAGCACTGGAGAAGTGCACATCAAAATTACCTCTTTTAACTACACACATGATACAGATATCGAACGTTGCATTGTCTGAAGCAGTTTAACATGCCTTCGATTATCTTCACTCTGGAAGCGTTGAACAATAATGTGGTAGTTGTGTTGATGGCAACCTCCCCAACAACTGGTGATCATTGGATGCTCCTTTCAATCTCATTTCACACAAAAACTGTCTTCATTTTGGATCCGAAGCGCATGTTGTCATATACTTCACAGAAAATTGACTTTAAAATCTGAAACCATTGCCAAACTGGCATATTCAACTGCAGACCTCACAATGATCTGTCGTTGTTTGGTATAAAAGCAACAACTGCTCGATACAACCCAACCATTACGATTGCATGTTCTTCTGTTTGTTCTCCTTAAGAACAGGATATGCCAAAAAACAGCAACACAGGTTATGCCGAGTCCTGATGGCCGTAAGTGGATCAACGGTTTGCTGCAATCAACTACAATTGATGACGAATTCCCAAAATTCAAAACTGGACGAAAGCTACCTCCAAATGCAACTCACAATGCCTGCCGAAGAACTTCAAGTGGTTTTCCTGAATCAAGATAAACACAGAGAAATTAACATCGAAATCTGTTGCCCAGAATGGATTTAAACTGGACAGTTTACAGATGAAGATTTCTTTGCAAAGGTGGGTGCAATAACTTGCAAGTTTTTTCCCTTGCACTGGCCACAACATCTGCTGGGAATTTTTCCAATCCCAGGCACGTATTTTTCACTTGCTCCTATTGCAAGAATGGTTGATTGTAAGTGTTACTTGCTTAAAAGCAAGGACGAACTTAAAAGCAACGACGATCTGCAACCGTTTGCTGCAGTTTGTCAAGTCCGCTTTCCCTCGTTTTTCTGCACACACAAAAAGTTTTGATATCGACGTCTGTCAAGCAGCCACGCCTTATCTTTGAAGTCGAAGATTCCCCATCCTGCTTCACAACGTTTTTTGTTCTTCTGAACTTCTTACCAACCTGAATTGAATTGCCCATGTTTTTTGCTGCGAGACCAGCAAAAGGCCGCACAACCTGTCCGCTCCTTAGGGGCAGGGATGGGTAAACGTATAAAACTGCACGTATAATACGTGCGTATAATACGTACGTATAATACGCGTAGAAAACGTATAAAACCTAAAAGTCGAGTGATACCTCATTTTTTGCAGAAAAAGCTGCTCTTTAACATGCCAACATTCTAGTTATTACATTAAAATTGTGAAAAGTATCATCATCAATGAAAGAAAAAAAAATATAAAACAGTTTACCAGTGAAGCCCTGCAATTGCTTTCAAGTTGGCCCCACGAGATTGTTTTTGCCACACACCATTGTAAAATGCATTTAAAAATTGTGTGTGCATAATCATGTGAAAGTTGATGCTGTCAAATTGGAATTGTTCGCTTGCATCTATTTAGGTCTAGATGCATGGAGCTCATGTGCCTGGTAAAAGAGAGACGTGCACAGAAAATGACAAATGGGAGAAGGGAGAAGGGAAAACCCCACAATGCAGCAGATGGATGCAAGAATGGTGGCAGTGAGGAAGTGCCAAAAACCAGCTTCTTGCTTTGTCTCACCTTTGCAACTCTCTTTTGCAAGGGAAGCTTGACTCAATATTGCTGTGTCAATTCTCTGTCTGGTCTGGACAGCCTGAAGGTCCAGATTTCTGCTATCGCCAGAAAAACGACTCAGCAGTGACAGCCAATAAATAGGAAGCACACATGCTTGAAACCACCCAAGCCCTCATAGCAGCATTGAAGTAAAGGCCTAATGCACTGGGAAACCATGCAATCATCAGCGTGATCGTTTTTGTTGCGATTGCTTCATCATTGTTTCATCACGATCATTTCATCATTCAACCTTTTTTTCGATTTACGTCGACAGCCCACATCGTCCAACAGTGCGACTCATTTTGAAAAGAAAAGAAATTTTAAACAAAAATCTAAAAATGCAATTTGAGCTGTTTCCTGTGATCTTCATCATTTCCGACAACTTATTCAGGTTTAATTCCTTCCACACTACCCTGAGTTGTGAAATAACTTCAGAATTGAATTCCTTGTTAAATTCCACCCCCAAGTCATGTGTCACACATGTTAAATTTTTGCACACGTATAATACGTGCGTATAAAACACTTTTATACGTACGTATAATACGACGTATTATACGTAGAAAACTCACGTATAATACTTAAGTATTATACTTACCCATCCCTGCTTAGGGGTGGAAAAAATGTAGCGCAAAGGGGGCTAACCGAGCATGAAATATATACACACAATGAGCGCAGTTAAGAATCACTGAACATGTTGAATACGAATCTCAAAACATCTCGCGATCTCAAAATATCGATAAGATCCTGCATGCATCTCACACTTGCAAAAACATAATGATCTGCTCATTTTTACGTTCAAAGGAATCAAGATGTAACGTGGAAGGAACATAGTAACTGGGGAAGTAACGTATCAAAACTTGATTATCGCTCGGTAGTCGGACTCATTGAGAGCAGGAGGCAGAGAAGGCAACTCTGGAAGCGTTGATAACGAAATGGTAAGTGTGCAGGATGAGCAGACTCCTTTTATAACATGGTTTGGTGCCAAAAAGAAAACGACACCACGTACCCTCTCCCACTTCAATTTTACCTCTCTCCAACCACAAGGGTGCGCCCAAAGCAGATAACCGCCCAAAGCAGAAAACCAACCGTCGCATCTGGATTTCGATACACGCTCCCGTCAATTAATTTGGCGTCAACCAGTTTGATTCAACAACCGCAGCGACTGTGATAAATCTCACCCTTAAACCCCAACAATGCGATCAACTTTTTATCAAATAATTTCTTTTTACCGCCGCATCCCATCCATTTGTACCGCCCATATCGCAATCATGATATTTTCTTTAGTTGCAGGAACGGATGCAGCAGATGCAGCGGGAGGAACGCAGACAGCGGCAGGAAGAGGAATGTTGCCAATAGAGGGAGGAGGAGCGCCAGGAGAGGGAGGAAAGATTGAGTCGGATGGCTGCGTGGATATCTTCCTGCAGCCATCGCACATTAAAAGATGTGATGTTGTATGTTCGTGGACAAAAGTAAATTATGTTAAGATGGACAGCAATAAAAAACACAAAATCTGACAAAAATATCATATTAAAAAACTTTAAGCTGTCTATGGAGGATTTTCATTTAAATTTTTAATAAATTTCTTCCAGCAAGGTTAGGATCATCAGTTAACGACTGTGGGGAATTATTAGATTTCTAATGTATTCACCATCTCCCAAACAAACCGAGAGTGACGTGATATTTCCTCACCCTTTAAACCAACTACAAGTATTTCCATCGAACCAGATCACAGAATAGCGATACATTCCCGCGCTCCCTTCTACGTTAAGTTTTTGGAGCTGCAAGCCGCATTCCCACAGGAGACTCAGGCTGCGTGTCCGTCAATCGAGTTAATTCATTCAAATTAGCTTTTTTGGAATCCACCCTTCTGGGATATGAGTTTCCACACATCAACAGACGAAATGGGGCTGGTTTCTTGGAAATAATTTTCTTTGAAGCCAAGCAGTCTTCGCCAACAACACTTTTCACGCTCAGGATTGTCTATTGCCTCCATTGGTGGCATTCTCCTTTATTCCTTATGCTCTTGATACGAGGCAATTAACTCCAGTCTGCTCCCACGGAAAAGCTCAACAATTTTACATCATTAATCAGCCCGCGGCACAACCCTCAGAGAATGCGCTTTCCTCAGCAAAGCAACCACCACGCTGTTCTATAATTTGACGCCATCCATTATCATACCCTTGCGTTGAGGAGGGAGGCTTCAAACACCCAAAACAACAACTTTGTCGCATCCTACCCCTTTCAAACTTACCCAGAAGATGCCCCACATACACTTCACAATACCAGCCCAATTAAATTTTTTTCAAAACCACCAACCGTTTGACTTATTCCAATTTATTTTTGGTCTGTTCAGTGGGAGCAAATGTTTTTGGCATTATTTTCAGCAGTTTTCTGCAGGATCTCGCCCTACCAAATTGTGCCAAATCCTTTGGTGCCCAGTGCCGGATTTCCTTATGGACAGACTGGACCTGGGTCCAGGGGCCCCCGGCCTCTGCGGGCCCCACTCGTCTGGGCTTTTTTTCCACATTTTTTTCCCAACAATTTGTTTTACTTGCTCCCAGTGTCTGCACCCACAATATTCCCTTTTTTGCTTTCGATTATCTGCAAAAGAAAAGAGCTCAGTACCAGTAAGGTCCCCACCCAGGGTGGCTCTTTCTCTCTTTCAGTTTTGCCGACAAAATCCCTTTTTTGCTCCCAGTGTTTGCCCCACAGCACGCCGTGCATTCAGGGCACAGTGGTTGGAATGTCCATCATGGGAGTCGGGCCTTCTTGGATCGCAGCAGGCACCGTTTCACCGTTCATCGATTTGTGAACCACCATGCAGATGATCCCTTGGGGGAGCTCCATCCCCAGGATTCAGATGTCCATGGTACTATACTCGTAGCACCAATAAAAGCACCTAACATCCACAGAAGCTCAGGAGCGATGCAGACCATAACATTTCTCTGCAGACAATCTCAAACCGCAATAAAGAACACAACACCATATGTGTGCCCGACGAGCAACCAAGAAACTTCTGATGCTTGAGCACCAGCAAGATTGAGTTTTCTTCACCCAAACGTTCATCCACCTACCGCTACAATGATGGCGATTGGCGATATTCTTGGGTGAAAAAACATATGACACAGCAGGGGCAACCCGACGTCTCGTGGTTCGGCCACCGGTAACAGGCATCAAGATCTCCCGATGTCCAACAGACAACCGCAAGCGGCCAGCACAGTGTGTTCTGGCCTGGGTTGGTGGTAGGATTTACCTTCTGGAGGGCACCCCAATGGGCACATGCTAAACGCAGTTATGGGAAGTGATCATATTGCTAGACCTGGTTCCTGTCGGACAGTCTGTGGTTTCGCCATCTTGCCACCCACAAGGCCAAAGACTGGTTCGCCGCCCACCTCTGGCTGCGGCTCTTGCCGTTTCCGCCGAAATACACCAACCCAAACATAACTGAAAATGTCTGTGGCCTTATCTCTCGGAGGATCGACACCGCGGATAGGTCTACAGAATACCAACCTTATCTTGGTATTCGATCTTGGGATTTTCGATTACAAGTGTTTTTACCGATGCCGCAGCTACTTTCAGCGGCTCACTGAATCAATGCAGGCTTGCCTAACATATGTCGCCATCTTGAGCGACGAGCCAACCAAATGGCAGCAGCAATCAACTACCTAACCAATACAAATCACCCCAAAGTCAACTGCCCTTAGAGTGATGCAAAACATTACAAGAAGGGTCTCCATGCAGCTGGCCCAGGCTGAATGCTGCCTATCCAAGCCTGAGGGGGGACACACGAGGGGAGGCAGGAGCCTGCCGGGCCCCTTTTCAGCACACCCAGTGGGTTAACTTACGCTTGTTGGATTTATTGGTCCGTGAACGTTCTGACGCTGACCTTCCTCTCAACGTTGACAAGGCTGCTCAAAATCTTAGTGGGCAAATATGGATTGGGCTGATTGCAAGCTGTGTAAAAGAAACATCATTTGCTGCAAGTCCTTGATGCAAAAGCATCACGATTCGCCAGGGCACAAAAACAAATGCTCAGATGACTGCTAGCAATTCAACACCAGCATTGACTGGAATCCATTCTAACCTGATGGATAAAGTCAACGATGCAGAATTAAAATTGTGCTGTCACACAAAACTGTGTGATCTGAAGCGTGGACAATTGATCAAGGCAAACAACATGAGGCATTTCATCGCCACATTCTTCCAATTGTTGACACTAACATAAAACTACCAAATCGCACTGAGGGACTTCATGGTACACTCATTGGTGGTCCACAACAAATTCTACAGGTTTCCACTTCCTGTCCAAACTTTCCAGACGGTTGGAAAGCTCCCGATCTTATTCAAACAATGCTGTGCTGCAAAGTTCCACGGGATGTCAAGACCGATATCAACATCTCAGACTCTGATATCATGGAATGCTTGACTGGACTGTGAAAGCACTTCCTAGCTTCTGCATGCTTGCTTCAGATTTGAACCACCACCGCCGGCCTTCTACAACCAGCAGCAATTAACTCAGCCTCCCTCAGGCAGCACCTGGCCACCACAATGAGCCGAGAACAACTTGACCCAGCTCAGAACACCACATTGCTTAAACACATGTGCCACGATCAAATCATCCACAATCGATATTATGTGCGAGCCAGCCCCTTCCATGAAATTACATTTATGGCACCTATTCTGGAGCGTTTGAACAGTCTGGGTTCACCCTCCGTTGTCCATACGAAGGGAACGTCTGTCCACACGAAGGGAACGTCTCCCGAGTGCTCGTGAAACATCCGCGCCGAGACAAATTCTGCGGGGGAACGATGTGTCGAGACGTCGCAGAAAGAAAGTCACGAGAAATCTTGGCACAACCACTCCGATCACATCAATGTCCACTCGTCAACCTCGAAATCACGCTTCCCGGAGTTTCATTCCAGCAGTTGTGAGCGAAGAGATGCAAGAAGCCCAGGAACTCGATGACCCTGGCATACCTGGCCCTTCTCGACTGGCTGAAAGGGCACTAGAAAACATGCTCACACACGCACGAGCAGGACGAATCGGCATCAAGAAGCCAACCTCCGCCTCCGAAGGTGCTCATGCAGAAAAATCAAAAACGACGTCGCGGAAAGAATTGTATCGATCCAAACGTTCTTCACCTGATGACAAAAGTGTTGAACGGTTCAAAAGGGCAAGACGCAGCTACGCACAATGGTGCATGGAAGAGATTGACCTTCTGAAGGACTTTTTCCGGGCAGAGATTGCAACTGACTCCCCTGGATCGGAAACACGAATTCAGAAATTCCTGCTCCAAAAGAAAAACCAAATCCATCCTGCCCACAGAACAGTTCCTGCAATTGATTGCAAATTGAGAAGGATGCGCCGAGAGCATGGTGCAGATAAGTGTCACAAATAACGAAACGCCAAGCCGTGAATGTTTCCAATTCAGTGGCAGATGCGCTTTCAATTTAGGCGGCATTCAACCCCGGATGTCGTCTTCGTTTGTTCTACATGCAGCACAAACAATGTCATTTCTCCCACATATACTCGTAAAAATGGTTGCATGGGATGTTTCTTTATCACTGCAGGAGACAGCAGTGGCTTGCAACTGAAGTCAAGCTCAAAACACACCTACAGAACCGTCTCTCTGCATATAAACTAAAACAACTGTTTCAGTGATATTCGAAAACAAAAACGCTCTCAGGTGACCACACGACCCCCAAACGCACCCGCAGATTCCCAGCAAATCCCTCAGTGTGTGGGACATTCGATAAAGAATGCATCAAGCACCTTCGTGTTGGTTATTGCAATGACACAAGATGGAACAAGGGCAACTGTTATCTTTCTTTTATTCACCATTTCGTTGAAACGTTGACTCTTTTGTTTCCATTTCGAGAATTCTGTTTCGCATCTGCGCAGTGGGAGCAATGAGGCAGTTAAAATCTATTTGGGTTCACAATGGACATCCATTCCATGTATATTTGTGACCGAATAACCTTTCGCCGACATGTAAAAACTAGCGACTGTTGATATTTTAGCAAAAACTCCATGCTGTAGAAATTAAAAATCCCCTTTCATAACAGATGTCAATTCTGACACCACTAGAAAGCTCTGTTGCAATTTGGTGCTTAGGCGGAGACCGGGGTACAATGGGACAATTTTTGAATTTTGCATTCTTGAAGGAAAATTATAACTGGAAACAAAATTTTGTTATCACCACCAGTTAGCTTCATATGTCAGGCACAAACGTGCCACACAATATTTTTTGATTGTGATTACCGTTATCGAGCTAGGGTCAATTTCCTTGCGCTCCGCAAATGTCCCAATCTTCCCCGATACCGGGGTACAATGGGACAATGCCTGGGGTACATTGGGACACGGGTAAAAATTATCATAAATGAACAGGAAACGAAAAAATATGTTTTTGGCAACACTGAGCCTACTTGTTTACTCATTAGAAATGGCAAAATGAACAATACAGAGAATTATTAATTGAAAAAAGCATTTTTCCATTCTTATTATATGTGGAAACAGGAAAGTTAGGTATTATTTGTGATATCTGTCATCTGAATAGCTTCAACAGGTGGGCCTAGGCCCAAAATGAAGTTTGCTTAACTTTCATGTTTTTAAAACAAGGTGGGCAATTCTAAAGTTCTTAGATTCACAATTAAAAAAGGCTATTTTTTGATTGTCTGGATAAGGTTGATCAGAACTTTTGCATGGCTTAACCCAAATTAAAATCACCCCAATTAAATCCAGAAAAACAAACTCGAGTTAAAGCCCGTTCTGTACCTCCCGATATTTGGGGGTCAGGCAGTTTACCGACAATATCGCCCTTTTCAAGAGCATAAATGGTATCCTTATCAAATATAAACAGGTTTTTGTCTTTGTCATGCTTCATAAAGCGTGCCTCAACATCGCCAACATCATTTCGAGGAACTGTCACAACAGCAACAAAATGAAGAACAGTCTTTTTCGTAGCATATTTGGTAAGGATGAAATCCCCTGCTTGAAGAGATCCTTGGTCAATGGGCTGAATCTGAGGTCCATTGTCACCACAACTGCTTGGCCTGCTGACAGCATCCAATGAATCGTCCATCAACTCCGGTTCATCTTCATCGGAAGTCTCACAGTCAAGTGGAAACAGTTTCCGCTTTGTTCCCTTTGAAGTTGGTTGCTTTGCAGCTTTCGACTTCTCTGACTTTCCTTTTCCACTTGCAGCCTTCTTCTCCCGGATTTCCTTTTTTGTTGGGGTAGAAGTCAAAATAAGCGATCGTCCTGTTTTCTTGCCTCCACGAGATCCGGTTCTAGGTCCTGCTTTCTGGAATGGCCGGATATCTTCTGGTGACAAGAGAACATTGTCTGATGCGGGCTGGCTAACAGCTTCAACTGCGTGGCCATGTTCTTCAGCAGGATCAGTAGGCTGAAAAACAAACCCAGATGCATTTGCTGGCTCTGGCCGATCAGTGACATATGATGACAAATACTCATCATCGCGGAATATATCTCGATCGAAGGGATAGCATCCGCTTACTCTGAAACCAGCTTGAATGTTCTCCATTGTAAATGCTTTGGGAAAAGCTGTTCCAACCAGAGAAGCCACATCATATATCGTCAGCGTCTTCCCAGGATTGTTGAGCATCCATGAATTGGCTGCTGAA
>JASGXE010005740.1:0-23435 GCA_030068105.1 Sinentomon sp. SZTP_YWyxl | reverse complement strand
CCAATTTAAAGGCTGGCACGGAAGTTTTTCGCCAAAGATTCTGAATCCGAAAGCACAGCTGGAGTCCAAATTTTTGCCCCGGACAACAATTCCCCAGGGACCTTTAATCCGGGTTTACCTTCCAAAAGCTCCCTTGCGGAAATGCACGGAGAATGGACAGTATGCACGGGATGCCCGGAATGCACGGGCGACACGGAGAATTTTCACGCCAGGCCAACACTCAAGGAAGGATAAAACATTTCCAATTTTCGGTTTCTTTGGAATACCTGACTACCGATGCTTCCGACGTATCAGATGCTTATAACGCATCCGATGCTTCCGATGCATCATTTCTTTGCACTGCATTGTGACCATTATCATTGTTATGTAAGACTTTGCGGAATACCTGACAATGTACCTATTCGTCCGACGCTTTCATTGGATCCGATGCACCATATGAATCCGATGCATTGGACGCATCCGATGCATCCCACGCATTGGAAGCGTCGGATGCATCGATAGGATGCATCAGAATCATCACGAATCTATTGCCAAAAAGCATCGGTTTTCAGGTATTCGAAAGTCTCATACATTGCATTCACAAGAAATGATGCGTCGGAAGCATCCGATGCGTCGTAAGCATCGGCAGTCAGGTATTCCAAAGTTATGCCCAACATTGACAATGGTCATTTTGCATTGCATTCACAAGAAATGCGAAAATGCTGGTTCTTGACAATCCATTTCGCATAAGGTGAAACCACAGAGACGCTCTTACTGCGATAAACGGAGGTCGAATTTGACGCAATATTCACTTTGCGAAAAGTTTGTCGGGGTCATTCGCCTTTGTGACCTTTTCAACTGCATGCTAAACCTCCCAATTTGCGGGAAGGTAATTTCTGCATCAGTCTTCACGTCCGTTGCTTTGCCTTCTGTGCCATCATCGGTTCGGAAGACAACGTTTCTTTGCAAGCCTGGGTAAAACAAATTGTTCACGCACATGGCATTTCCACATATAACTGCAATCGTTCTTGCGCACAGAAAAACACTTTTGACACTTGCAACGCAAAAAGATGACTTTTTGAAGTTGCAATTCGCGGGAACCGATTTTCAGGATATGTGTCTCCCAGTTTCACTCCCCGCTTTTTTCCGATACCTATGGTGGAAAATAACAATCGAGCCGACTTCGGTGTGCCGAATTACTTCGCGTGTTCAATAGACCAGGCCCATCAAAGCATTGAAAACTGAGCTTTTTGTGAAATTTTTGTTGACTTTTAATGATTCTGAAAAATGTGTCGTGATTTGGTAATTTCAAAAGCGAATTGCAACAGGTTTGCCCCAGCTATTCGCGAATGATTATAACCTTCCCCGCAATCCCAGCTACTGGATGAAACGTTGAAAAAGTGGTGCTGGGGAATATTTCGGTGGGAACGGTGGAAGCGGCGGTGGGTATGGTGAACGATGCATCAGGAAATACGGGCCGAAATCCATTCCATCTTTAACCATGCCGCAGGGGCGTCATTTTACATTTTCTCGGGGGTAGCATATCTCTGGGTAAGATATTGGCTCATGCTCAGTCGGGGGTGTGGGGCGAAGCCCAAGTATGAGTTTCAATTGGCAGAGTTTCAAGCGGGGGTGCCGTGAAATGTTGCAACTGAAGATATTTTGAAATGCTTCATTTTGTGCGCAATATTCGTGTTCAGGAGGACAAATTTACCACTTGTAAATTCCACTGGTGCAAAGGCACCACTGTGAAAAAACCGAAGCCATTCCAGGGGGCAAGCGAACCGGGGTATTTTCTGCCCCTGCCGAAATGTATGCATGTCATGTTGAGAGAAGGTGAGCCAATTTGTTGCACGGTGGAACAAGTTCAGTGCGAGACAGCCAAAATGAATCCAGGTGTAATCGAATGATTGTCCTGCCTGTCAGCTGTGCGAGAGCGAAAATTATGCAGCGGCGGCCTTTTTCATTTTATCTTTTTTTTTTTCTTTAATCGACTGGAGGTAAACAGCGATCATGAAAATGAAAAACGTAAGAAACTGTAAGCATCAGCACAATGAAGTTCAATTTCCATGGCGCGAAAACGCTGCTTGATCTGCGTGCAGTGTTGACGATCAAAACTGGCGTTTGTATGGCCAAAGACTTTTGGGCCACCCTGTATAAAAGGGTCTCGTGAATTTGTTTCCATTAACTCAATCGGTACCAAGCAGCAACTTAACACCAATGCTTTGCTTCTTGACATCCATCAGCAGATTTTCAGCCAAAAACACTCACCAGCCAATAGAGGATTCGAAGCAGCAACCACCGTCCTTTTCGACTCCCCGAAGGATATATCTCTGAATCCACCATTGTGATGAGCGGTCAGCGTGATTCCGTTTTTAGTGGTAATGGAGGTCGTGACGTCACCTTTGCTGATGTTCAGCTGCTGGTTGGACGAACCGTTCGCATTGATCTTGCTAAGTGTCGAAATCGGGATGATTAAGGATTGTTTAAGGTTTTATTGGTTATTACACTTTTGTGTTTTGAGCTTTTTAGGTTGGTTCCGGGTTTGACGAATTTGGTGAACTGGTCGTAAGCGAAATGGTTAATTGGAGAACCATTTGATTAAGTTAATTCTACGTTTGGCCTCTTTGACATTTTTTTCCGTTCGACTTGCCGGGGTTTGGGAAGATTTTGAAACCTTCGGCGAATCTTGGGTTGGGAGTTTGATGTAATCCCTCCTTGCCTTTGCATCCTTTCCGCGTCGGTCTTCACTTGGGGGTTTTTGCAACCTGGCACCTCTTCTTCTGAGTTGAAGAAGAAATTTCCATTGGTCGGTCCAAATTTGCCCTTTGGCACACCGGTCCTTTTTCAAAGGAAAATTGAAGGGGAATTTCATTTCGAAATTGGACCTGCGGCACCGAAACCCCATTGGGGTTTTGAATCCCCGGCCCACGCAGGCTTTTTGCAAGAAGAGAAACAGTGCGGCATATAATGGAGAATGTTTGAAACAGCCGACACACGGAAGGACGCCAGATTTGGCCAGCCTCAAACGATGTTTTTCACACAGGTTTCAAGACGAACTAAGGTTTCTCTACAGAGTATGCCATCACTGGTCAGTTTCTGAAAAACGTTTTGATTTTTATTGTTGTAGCTATTGAAATGGTAGCTGAGCCATCCAGTAAATCGATAAAAAAGAACAATGATGACTGCAGACTGGTCATTGTAAAATCTGATAATAGAATAGACTCTTGGCTAAAATCTGCCCGGTTACTTTACCTGAATCCGATATTTTTATTTTCTGGGGTGCTCTGGCGAAAGGTTTGGGCATGAATTTGGGATTGAACAACGTTTGCTAATGTTTCTTGTGGCATCGGGCTGTATGGATCATCTTATGGATCAACATTTTGCTCTACTGAGCCATTTTTCAAATTATTTAACACCTGACATCCATCGCACTCTCCGGAATTGGCACGAAAATATCCTCTCCCAAAGAGTTCGACACCAGCCCCATATGCGGAACTGAATCGAATCCGGAGAGGGCGTCATTTATTGCTCGAACGATCTCGAATCGCTGCGGAATGGGGTACTTTCTTTTGTTGAATTTGCAATTGGAACAATCGGATCTGCCCTGAATCGTATAGTTTTGTGGAGAAAAAATATTCCCGAAATGCCTTTTTGTCTTTCCCTACTTCGGACTAATCGTGCACCCAAAGGTTATTGGATCAAATATTCATTGCACCGAACTGATCTTTTTCATTCACCTGATTTTGTCAGATTTTACTCTGGCATTTTTCCAGATACACGATACATATCTTATCACGGCTCGCAGATCGTCATACACCCATAAATCTCTCATCATCCTCCCAGGTACTTCTGGAATTCCTCCATTCCCGCAAGTGACATAATTTAAAATGGCGCAGTTTTGATTTTGGACGTGTAGCCCAATTTTCTACTTAACATGATGTTCGAATGGATTCGGTAACAGGACGGAACATAGAACCGACAGAGGCAGAAGTGAACTGAGGCGGAAATGGACTGAGGCAGAAGTGGCATGGGGCGGACGTGGACGAAGCTGAAGTGGAATGCGGCGGAAGTGGACTGGTGTAGACGTGGACAGGGGCAGAAGTGGACTGAGGCATAAGTGGACTGAAGCAGAAGACTCGAGCAGAGTGGACTGGGGCAGAAGTGGCCTGAGGCAGAAGTGACACAGGCAGAAGTGAGCTGGGACGGAAGTGGACTGGGCAGAATTGGATTGGTGCATAAGTTGAGTTGGTCGGAAGTGGACAGAAGCAGACAACAATTCTGCCTCAGTACGTTCTTCGATCGACGCTTTTAAATTGTTTGCGTCGAAACAAATGTTCACCTTTCATACACAATTCACAGACATGTTCTGTCTGGCATGCGAATCTGAGCCCGTGGGACATCTGAAGAGTGAATAACGGACAGCGCGAATATTGAATTGGCCTCGTGGTTATCATTGCACCGTGCTTTATTTTACCTCCAAATTTGGCCTCTTCTGCTCAATAAGACCAACAACATGAATTTGGCTTTCATGAAGTTGTTGTTCAGCTGCATCAAACTTCAAATACTCTGGAATCAAGCAGACAGCCCCAATTCCCTTTGATTGATTAGTACTTGAACAGAAATTGCAAATTTGCACGTGGCAAGAAGTCAAAGTGAATTTCATTGCAAAGTTAGGTTTTCGTAAAGTCGAATTGTCCCACTTGATTGCGGGTGTTGCTGGCCCATTTTCTTCCGTGTGTATCGTAGCGACGGATTAATGTACGGAATTAATGCATGTGTTGTTCCGCCTCCGAAACTTTGTTTCTTTCTTTTTACTCTTATGCAGGCGGGAGAAATGAAATCGTCAGATTGCAGCAAAGCTTTCTACAGGTGTCAGATTTGACCTCCTTTGTTAAAGAGGATAAAATCAGTCGCTATTTTTTCCATGTATAAGTGCATTAATAATTCCGCCGCCACTTTTTATGCAGCTAGAGAAATATCAATGTACAGGAAAAGAAAAATTTACTGTCGGGAACACTGATTTCACCATCTGACTGTGGCCGCAGTTATCCGAGCAGAAATAAAAGTGTCCCATTGCAACAAAGGTTACAAATGGAAAACTTTATTTTTTGAGGCGTTGAGTTTTTCTAAAACTGCATTGTTGCTCCATTTGATTACATGCACCCGACAGTTAATTTTTCTTTGCCTGTACTCACACACGCAAGCGCAAATAATGTGGCAACAATGCAACTTTGAAAAACTGAACTTGCAATAGAAATAAAAGTTTCTCATTAAAACCTTTGTTGAAATGTGGCTCTTTTGTTTCTGCTTGGATAACGTAAGCAACAGTTAAATGGAAAAACAACGTGTGTGGGACATTAATATTGCTCCATTTCTTCGACAAATCTTAAAAGTCCCGAAATCCTGCAGGCGAGTTATCCAGGGGATCAGTTCCTTCTCAAGACAAGGGAACTTCTGCTGACACTCAAGACGGGTTTGCAAGATAGCGGGACCAAGCGGGACACATTTTCGCAATACCCTTTCTCATTTGCTTCTCGCAAATGGCAACAAAACAAGCTGGGAAACGAGAAACATACTGCAGCAGCAATAAAAACAAGTAACCTTCACTTCGATTTCAGCCAAAATCCTCTCGAGCTCCAAATTCGGATCACCAAGCTGTCGAAACAGGTCATCCGGCTCGTCCAATGTGACCAGTTCGCTCAAATCCTGCAATTCTGGAGAGTAGTCCGGAGGTCGGGGCGGCGGCCTTTCCGGCTTCTGTGGACCTGATGCGGCAGCGGATGCGGCTGCGGCGGCAGACTTGGCCCTGTTTCCAGCAGCCTGCGAAAATAAATGGGGAGAAGGTCAAATAAAGTTGATGGGACACACCGGGCAACATCCCTTGCGAGAATACAGGCTGTCGCGTAAGGAGTTGCAAATCCTCGCGGGTAGCATTCTGAGGTAATTCTTTGACAAAAATGTAGCATGACTTTTTGTCGTCCGACGACTTCTTCTCTACTGCGACGAGTGGACTCCCCGAAAAAAGGGACCCAACACTGTAAAATTCGACGACATTTTGAAGACACCAAACTTTACTGCAAACCAACTCAGTAAAGCAACAAAAATTAAAAAAAAAACACAAAGTGACAGTCCGATGTGCTCTATACTCGTACGCTGTCACTTCTCGCTTTTTTGTCATCTTTGTTGCTTTACAGTTTGGTTTGTAGCAAATTTTGGTGTGTCTTCAAAATGTCAATTTTTCAGTGTTCATGGAGTCCCATGCGTTATTCCGGGAGTGCCCCTAGATGCCATCGGAGGACAAAAAGTCATTCAACAGTTTCGTCTTAAAATTGCCTCATGAAGGAAGCTGTCCGCGAGATTTGGAAAACTTCATCGGGGACACCCTGTCGATCGATGGTTGGCAACCCGACGCAATGATCAACTGGGCCCGTTTTGAAAGCTGTCAAAGAGAGGAACCATTTTATGTCGGGAAATCCAAATGCTTCGTTCCGAAAATTATGCAATTCACATTTCACCAAGAATAGTTTCGAATGGTTCAACAGCCAACAGTAGTATTGCAGTTGTCAAAATCCGAAATGGTGAGAATGTTGGACTTAAGAAAAATTGCAGCCTTTTATTATTATTATTATTATTATTATTTCGAAAAAACATCCACAAAATGATTTGGTGGATGAACAAGGACACGATTACATAACACGAAGAAAAAGTAATAACAAACAACAGTCTTATATGGATTACACATAGTCAGTGACAAGTTAAAACAAAACAAGATCACATAAGCCCTTTAGTAAAGGAAGCCAAACAACCTGAATTAATTGACAGTAATTCTCAATCGTGTCTTATCCCGCTTTATGCATTTTTCAAAAACTGAATGGCTATTCCCTATGGACACCAGACACCCCCTGGAAAGGTTGGGTTAGGCATAAACAACGAAGGTTGTGTCACCACTGCACAGAACAATCAGAGGCATTGCAATACCCTTGGCAACAACTTGGTGATGGCTTCATCAATGATGTGCTCGGAAAAAGAGAGGAAACAGCAGGCAAACATCTGAGATGGGGCCATCCGAACAAACAGTGAAAGGGGCTCCACTTGAAAAGCGCTGTCACCCCTCCGATGCCTCACAAGTAAATATGGCTGCTCATCTTGGTCTAACTAATTGAATTCACTCAATGCTCATGAATTTGAAGGGCACAATTGGCAAAATAATAATCAATTTTAAAAGAAAACAACTTTACAGTTTGCGGAAAACAACTAAATTACTGTCTGATGCGAGAGGCGTGAGAAAGAGTTTGCATAATAAGGGGTGAATCAGACGGCAGGCTATTCCAAGAGGAAATTGTCAGTGGGAAAAAGGAATTTGCAAGGACATTTCGTCTACATACCGGCATTTTTAAACTGCAGCCGTTGTCTGTACGGCGCTGAACGGTTTTAACAACATAAGCTGGTGGCATCGGAGCGTCAATTTCCCCAATCAAAAAGTCCCGAAGAATATCAAGGCGGCGCACCCGGCGCCGACTTGCCAAGGTGGCCAGGTCAAGATCTCGAAGTAGGGCCGACACACTAACATTTCTTTCAAATCTTCCCGTGATGACTCTAGCTGCACGCCGCTGGATGGCTTCAAGGATTTGAATATCAGCAACTTTGGAAGAGTCCCAAACCCCACAAGCATACTCAAGGAGAGGGCGCACGAGTGATATGTAAGCTCTCTTTTTCACTCCAGTTGAAGCATGGCGTAAATTTCGGAAAATACAACCAAGTGTGGATGATGCGTTTTTGCAAATTGATTGAATGTGAGCACTCCAACTGAGGTTACTACTAAAAACAACACCCAAGTATTTATGACTGGACACCGTCTCGAGATATTGCGAATTTATAGAGTAAGGCAGGGCTACATCTCGCTTGTGGGAAGAGAAATGCATCAGTTTGGATTTACTGACATTAATTTTCATGCCCCACCTCTCGCACCAGTTATTGACGGATAAGAGATCAGAAGCAAGGGCGGCGCTGTCATCGGCAGATCGGATGGACCTGTAGAGGACAATGTCGTCTGCGAATAAACGTATTTTAGAAGTGATGCCTTCTGCAATATCATTTATGTAGATCAAAAATAGTAACGGTCCCACAACACTCCCCTGGGGTACTCCCGAGGTGACTTTCGAAACAGGTGACAGAAAACTCTGAAAAATTACCTGCTGTGATCTGTTCGTGAGAAGTGATTTAAAGATGCGGACAATGATCGGCGGTAAGTCAAGTGATGTCAATTTAGAGATGAGTTTGCTGTGAGGCACAAGATCAAAAGCCTTCGCAAGGTCAAGAAAAATAGCATGAACTGAAATGTTATCGTCTAAAGACCTAGCAATATCTTCAGTAAAAAGTATAAGTTGGGACTCGCAAGAACGATTGCTCCTGAAACCAAATTGATTGGGATGGAGGTGTTTGGAATTCCTAAGATTTTCCCAGACCAATCCGCACAAGACGCGTTCAAAAAGTTTAGAACAAATGCAAGTGAGGGAAATGGGACGATATCCTTCAGGCTTGCGATGGTCAGCTCCTTTTTTCGGAACGGGAACTATCAGAGCGCTTTTCCAGTCATCAGGAACATCACCTATCGAGAAGATATGGTTGAAAAAAGCAGCTAGGCCAATTGAAAGGGAAGGGGCAAGCTCTTTAAGGAGCCTTCCAGGGATACCGTCGGGACCAGCTGACTTCTTTGGTTTAATTGCTTTTAGGAGCTTGAAAACTCCATAAACACAAACTGGGCGGCTGAGGGCTGATGCGGAAGAACAAAAAACAAATGAATCAGTGGGACGTTGCTGGGGCAGGGCGTCAACATTTGAATGAGAAGTGCTGCCGCTAGTGCCATTAGGGATGTCCCCCACCGAAGGCTGATAAACACTGGAGAAGTAAGCATTCAAGGCTGCAGAAATAGACTGAGGACTCACGTGAGTATCGCCATTCGAATCAGTGACTGAAGAAATGGGAGCACTCTTTCTCAATGATCTCATATAGGACCAAAATTTTTTGCCGTAATCACTACCCACAATTGGAGCCATCACAAATTTTGAATTGGAGCCATCACAAATTCACAGGTCAACAACACGGATACATTGCATCCAGGCACGAAATGTTTTGCTATTCGAGGTAATAGCTGACAAAATGTCACATAAGCAAATAGGCCCACGTATAGCTTAGCGCAAATATTGCGGCTCGAGTGCCTTCTTTATTATTAAATACATTGTTTAAATTGTTCCGAAAACTTTGTGATCTTTGGTGGAAGGTGGTTTCGAAATTTCGAGAACTGTTCATGGTTGCGAATTCCAATAAGTCGACGTACATTTGTCGAAAAATGGCGATTCATGAAAGTTAATTCTCGTAAAGTCTTACAGAATGACGTTACTGACGGTAACAACGGACGTAACAAATTTGTTACTCAAAAAGAAAATCCAGAAAATCTCCAATATTTCCGCTGTGAGGGACCCTGTATTGAGCTTTCCGAACGTAAATAATTCAAATTACGTATGTTGTTCTTTTAACTGTCGTAACAAGTAACAGATCGGTTCACTCCACAGGTCCAGAAAAAGAGCTGAAGAAGAGTGAAGAAAAAGAGCTGGACTCGTTTGAATGCAGCCGGCATTCATCCAACACTGGTTTCTGTTGTGTTCAAGACATGAAAGCGGCTGTGGGGGTATTCTGCATGCCAAAATGGCCTTTCGATCGACATATCACGCAAAAGAATCGAAGCGTCAGAACAGATGAAACAGTAAAAAGAACTTCGTGTAAAATGATTCTGAGATAAATCAGAACAAGATTGCCAAAAATGTATCGGCATTTTGGCGAACGACATGCATGCGTTAATAATTCGTTATAACCTCTGTACCCCATCGGCTCATAAATTAAAAAACAGTTGATTAATTTTTCGCGATTTCACCGCAAGAGTTTATATGCGTCCGTTTTTTTAACTTGGAACCCAGATAAGTCACAGTGGCAATCAGTATTCCAACACTGCTCGAATAAAATTGTTTGTAAACTCGTGAATGGCAATGATTACGCAGGTTGGTGATGCTGGCAAACTTCTCTGCTCTTTCCTGCACCTTGTGACCCTCTGAATTTTTTTTATCGATGAGTGTTTTATGAACAATTGCATGCGTAGAACGTTAAACCGATTATTAAAAGCATACTGCCTTCTTTTAAAAAAGAACTCCACAGTGCAAATCCACATTTCAACAGCCACACTGCATCCTACTGAAGACCGAACGTGAGTCATTCTTCATTCCACTTTTCAAGATTTCGTCTCTAATGACGAAGCAGTTGTTTAAGCATGGCTTCGCAACCTGTTACAGAATTATAATGCAACAGAAGGAAGAAGAAAGTTGGATTCCTGCAGAGTCGAATCTCTGCCCCTGGGAAACAATCAGCGCTGCAATTGGTAAACAGCGAAAACGCGTGTTGCATATGTCGCGAATTAGTTAGGCGTAAAATTCATGAACCGTCTCCCCATCAAGAAACGGCCTTGCATTTGCTGGACTTTTCCTGCTCGGAATGATGAGGCGCCGATTCGTTTGACGGAAGCGGCGACGACTTCGAACACTCACCATAAGTGTGCAGAATAAGAAGTGGGCGAACTTCGCGATTTTCACGGGACGAAAGGTGTATTGCCGTATTGTGGCGCATCCAGGGGGAGTGCGCATCTCGATCAGCAGGTCTCGTTCTCAAAGCACTGAGCTCGCATGCTTGCGTTTTCTTTTTGAATGTCTCGAAGATATTTATTTTCCATCCGAGGTAAATTTTACTCGAGAAATGAAAATGTGACTTGCAGGAATGTAATAGGACTGGCTCTAATGGGGAAAAACATGTATACCAGCGCATGATCTGCAGATTTGGACAGAATTTCTTCCTGTGCGTGGTTACATACACTTGTATATATGTATTCATAAAGCCGTCACGTTTTCACGAATCGGTACCACAGTTCCATTGATTGCCTAAATGTGAGCAAAAAATTAAATGTTCCGGTGGTAAACTTTTGTCTTATTTGCTTTCAAACACATCTGTCAGTGCGTTAATGGAATTTTAATTCATTTCATAATCACACTACAATCAACGTCTTGCAAGTTTGTTTAGTTTTGATCGATATGGGAGGAGAAGCAGGTTGCGTTTTCTGCAATGCTCGCAATCTTTTGGAGTTTCGATCTTTGACAGGCGGTTTCGAATAAAGTTTTAAAATCATAATCTCATTCCTTGTGGCGCCACCTTGGCTTATTTGAAAATTTCCAGAAAATTAGCGCACATAATTTCTGGCATTGGATCGAGTTTTGAACAGTTTTCACAAGGGTTGTGCCGTTTACCTAATATTGAGTTTTACTTGAGGACATCATTTCACATTCGCGTATGGGGGGCAATCGTGAGGTCTGTTGGGAACCTACCAGTAAGAAGAGTCTGGGTCGGAGCTCGGTTGGGGGGTCTGCGCGGGTGGAGCCCCAAGAAAGTGTAGGGACTTTGAATTCTAGAATCCAGTTTCGGTTCAGTCCAGAGGAGCACTCATCAGGGTGAGCCAGAAACACCTGCAAGGGGAGGCAAGTGAACAGCTGGGGGCATTTTTCAGCAGGTGGTCCATACCCTTTTGCACACCCTGTCACGTGCCTTTTTCCCTGAAAACGTCGACCGGTCTGTTGCCCATTTTATTTTTAAACGGAGTCATCTAACCCTTTTCAGAATATCAAGATTCTGAATGTGTAGAATGACCATTGGGTGAGGCTCGTTTTCGGGTGGGTGCTGACTCACTCTTCTGCAGTTGCACTTTTTGAAACAGGTTCCAGTTTTTGGATTATCATTCTCTTTAGAGTTTACCGGTGTCTTGCATGTCGATTTCTTTTTTCCATTTCTTGAGAAAAATAGGAAAGAAATGCTGAGAAATTGTGGGGCACACAAGAGACGTTTTCCAACAGTGACCACCACTCTTTGACTTCGACACAAAGGTACATACCTCTCTATTGGTTATCAAACACCATTCCCAAGGTCCGTACCACCCATCCGGACTATCACAACGAAATATGCACTCACGAAACATTCCGCTCACATTATGAAAAGCAGGCATTGCGATAACATTTTGAATCAGCATCACTCCACAAACAAACCAGTGAAACAAGACAAAAATCAGCAAAACACCTCAAATTTCGACCCCATGCTGTCGTCAATAAAATGCACCACCAAAATAGTCCCCGGTACACCCCACCAAAACAGGAGACAAAATCATACCAGAGAGCACAGCGCGAATTCGCTCTCTCTCCCCCTCCAATCCCTTGTAGAAGTGACTTCCATATGTTCTGTGCTGTGTATTTTCATCCTCGTCCATTCATCACTTCTCCATCCCCTGTATCTTTTGTTCGGATGCGCACTCCCCCTGTTGCGCCACAATCCTGCATTATACATTTCGGTCTATTTGGCTCCATGTTAAATGATGTGCTGTTTCCTAACTTGTTATTCTAAGCATTATTCGTTTGGATTTCAGGAAAATTCAACTCTGCTAAAATTAAGGATTTAGTTGCAATCTGACACTTCAATTCAGCTTTGTTTCAATCTGATACTTATTTATTATAAATTATTTATTATTAACAAAAACTGACCACAAAGGCAATGGTGGCAGAAACGAGAACAAATTTCGAGTCAACGATTGTCATAAATTTTAAAAACAAGGTCAAAGACAAAAAAAGACAACAAATTATTGTCTCAAGGTTGATGCGAGGTGCGACACGTAGGGATGCTTTAGCCCTTGCAATTGTGGGGGAGACAGAGGTAAGGGAGTTCCAATCTCTAATAGTGCGGGGAAGAAGGAATTAAAATTTACTTTATTTCAGATTCGATCCAAAAGCCGATCGGACTAAATTACATTCGGCCTGTTACGGAAACTTGAAACTACGGTTATGAATTGATTTCGAATGTTATCGCAAGCAAATATACCTCAAAAAACCATTCGGATACAGAGAAACTCGGGTAAAGTATTACGCAAACAAACTGGGAAAAAAGCAACAGCTCTTCCAAAGTTTTGATTGCTAAAATTCCGCAGTGAAATAACAGGGATGTTTCATATGGTAACAGTCGGGGGGTAGAACAGTGGCAGAATTGCCGTCTGGTTTTATTAAAGACAAACTGCCGCAAATGAAATGGCGACAGGAAAGCACAAACACATACATTCACAATGCGGGGAAAGGAAAACTTATCTCATAATCGCCAATTGGGCGAGAAAAATTTAGAAAAAACACAAAAACGCATCATCAAATGCGAAAAAAACTTATCATATTTTATTCGATTACTTCAATTTGTCAGAAATTAACGAAAGGTCGTGGATGGGTTGTGACGCCGAGAGACTTGCGCGCGTGGTGAATGAACAATGAACTGGAAAGAAGACCATTCCAGTCCCTGCTAGTTTTCGGAAAATAGGAATTGAAAGCCACATTAGTTCTAAAAATTGGAGCGGAAATATCAGTTCGGAAAACTAAAATTCATGGAGTGAGTGATAATGTCGCAGAATAGGTTTAAGCTCTGCCTGCTTGACAGCGGATAAAAGTTTAGTTGCTGCAAAAGTCTGGTTACGCTAAACAGGGTGTCTGTTTTAAAACAAGACAAAAGCAAATTTTAACCCTGTTTTATAACAGGGTGCTTTTCCCGTGACGTCACGGGAAAAGCAACCTGTTATAAAACGAGCCGCCCTACGCTGTGCCATCTGAAGTTTGGAGATCAACCCCTGACTAGATGGATCCCAAACAGCCCCAGCACATTCAATAATTGGTAGGACAAGGGACAAAATAAGCCTTTAGCTTAGCCTCCTGGGAAGAGCAACGCATGCTTCTCCCAATAAAAGAAATAGAGTGCGATTTGTTTTCATTTACCGGCAAACTTAATGTGATTTTTCCATGTAAAGTCACGAGATATAAACCAAGGTGTTTGGAAACCTTAACAATTTCGATGGCCTGGTCCTTTACGAGTGTGACACATGTTAGTTATCTTCGAGGAGTCGCTGAGCGATTGCAAAATTCCATTGCTTTAGTTTTTGTGGGGCCATGCGCATTCCCTAGGCGTCACACCACATTGAAACCTGGTTGAGATCAGACTGCGGGACCGCGTTGTCGTAAGGGGATTTCACGACCCTGAAAATAACGACATCGTCCGCAAATAATCGAATTCGATAATCATTGTTAAGCGAGAGGTTTCCAAAAATTCCAAAAAAAACCCTTTGAGAAAAAGGAGGTTTGCAAAAATACCCTTTGAGAGGTTAGCAAAAAAAGAAGAACTCCACGGTGCAAATTCACACTTCAATAGCCACATTGCCGCCATCTGAAGGCCGAACGTGAATAATTCTTCTTTCCACTTTTCAAGATTTCGTCTCAAATGACGAAACAATTGTTTTTGCGCACGGCTGCGTAACCTGACACAGAATTATAATGCAACAGAAGGAAGAAAAAAGTTGGATTCCCGTAAAGCCGAATCTCTGCCCCTGGGAAACAATCAGCGCTGCAATTGGTATAGAAACTAAAAACGCGTGCTGCATATGTCGCGAATTAGTTAGGCGTAAAATTAAGAAACCGTCTCCCCATCAAGGAACGGCATTGCATTTGCTGGAATTTTCCTGTTCAGAATGATGAGGCGCCGGTTAGTTTGACCGAAAGCGGCGACGGGTTTGACACATGTAAAATATTTTAATCGCTTGAATTTCAGCATAAATTCAACTCTGCTAAAAATTATGGAATATTTTGTTGCCACTGTTGCAATCTGACACTTTAATTGAGCATTGTTTACGCTTCGTGTAAACCCGGCTCTTGATTACTTTATTATAATATAATTTCAAATCAAAAACAGTGAACAATGTAGTGGCACTGTAACACATCACAAAAATAAAAATATACGCCAAGCATAGTTAAAACAATAAAAAAAATCATCATGAGTATCAGATTGGTGGAAGAGCTTGGCAAACTGGTTTCAGGGTGACGGAGTGAGGCATGCGAGCAATAGCATTGATTATGAGCGTAGAGACAGAGGGAAGGCAATTCCAATCGGTAATTGATCGAGGGAAGAAAGAATTGGAAAGAATATTTTTCTTACAGAAGGGAAGAGTGAGACTGAGACCATTGTCCATCCGTCGTTGATTGGGCTTAATGCTGTAAGGAATGGGAAGAGGAAAATCAACGTCACCAACGACAAAGCGGTGTGTCCGGTGACGGCTCTCCAGGGTGGGAAGATCTAATTCTTTCAAGATGGCAGTTACACTGAACTTTCTTCCATATTTTTGGGATATAATTCTCGCTGCTCTTCTCTGGACAACTTCAAGCGCATCAATATCACAACGTTTGTGGGGATCCCATGCCGCACAGGCATATTCCAGAATTGGCAGGACCAGGGCAACGTAGAGGCGTGTTTCTTTTGGTGAGTAGAGGCCCGTTTAAGATTTCGCATGATGCAGCCAACATTCGATGAGGACTTGGAAATTATGTATGAAATATGCGGAGTCCAGGACAAATCATGGCTCAATGTTACACCAAGATATTTGAAGGTGGGAACGACTTCCATGGACTGGGTTGAAATTGAGTAGGGAGTGGCAGGTTCAAGACCACGAGCCCCAAAGAGGACCACTTTTGATTTGTTCACATTGATGCTCATGCTCCATGTCTCGCACCACGAGGAGATAGTTACAATATCAGACTGCAATGTCTTTACTTTTTGGCATTATGAGATATTTAATTTGCTTAACACAACCGACCGGGCTATAGTCAGCTTTCGGTGACCACGTTCATTGGCCTTCTGTGCGGGAACAGAATTCATACACCAGAAACGGACTTGATCTAAATTGACGGTGTGTTGCACTGCGGCACGGATTTGGAGCGTCAGTTGAAAGAACGATCACGAACTGATAAAACAAGTCGCGTGCTGCAATGAATGCAACTAGGAAAGCATTGCATATTTTTCGAATTGCATATTTTTCGAAGGAGGTAGATGTGCGCCTGACGAATCGGTAGCATACGAATATGCGATATATGTTTTAGCGTCCAATTGCAGCGCCGTTTGATTGCCAGGAGAAGATTTCCAAGTTTTTCTTCGACCAATGTAATGCTGGTGCGCTGAGCATTTCTTTTAAAACGTCTGTCAAAAACGAACGCAATTCACTTTTGATTTTCACTTCGGCATCATTGAGCAAAAAGCAGCAGTGTTGGGCCTTTCGAAATGTCACAACGAGTCTGCTTGTCTTCGCACATTTTCTTGTCGTTGGGATGGCAACAGAAAAAAAAGAAAAAAGTTTATCCACCAGCCTTGATCTCAGGCTGGGACTGCCTGCAAATCTTGAAGCTTTTTCCCCTTTGCGGAGGAAAAATTGGTTTTAAAAACTGAACGCTCGGATTTTGTAGAGTTGCATTACGAACCAGCAAAACCTTTTTGTCCGTTTAAAATCCTGCCGCAAGAAGGGCAGATGTCCAGTGTTGTCTTCGAGTGCTGCTATCGAGTACAGTGTGCAAATTTTCTTGTTAGGCAGTGCTAGGTTTTCTGTTTCTATCCCTAAACAGGACTTTCCTATAGGCTCAAATTTGGTTTTGGTGCAGAACCTTGGGCCCCTGATTCAATGCTGGTTTGACGGGAAGTCCTATGTGTCCTTTATCGAAGTGTAAGAACATCGCACGTTTGTCAACAACCCTGGAGGAAAAACAAACTTCGTTAAGGGCTATAGGTGCTGGTTCTGGCCTTTCTTCACTGTTCTGATTAAACATTTTCAGTCAAATCCCCAACGTTTTGCCCTGACATGCGCTGGAGATCTCTTTCGACCTTTTCAACTCCATTCCTTAGGCCGAATTTGCTCATCCTCATTCTTCGGCCGAATTTGCTCATCGAATTTCCACTTGGAATGGTTGTTGTTGGAAACGGAATCCTTGCCACTGCATTCTATTGCAAAAAACCCTTGACAATTTTTCGTTTGTTGTCGATAAATTCCTTCACCGAATTCACACCGCTTCTTTCTCAAGAGCTAAAAGTTAACCGGGTTGCCCCGTGGAACTTTGAGAACAGCCATTTTTCCAACTCTCAATAGAATTTAAAATCTCACTTCCAACATTTCTAACTGGGATATATTTCTGAACCTTTCCACATGGCAAATTTTACAATGGTGTTTTTCAAAACCCGTCTATTTTAAATTGTAAATTTTGGGGACTGAAAACTATCCTGTTATTCACATTCAAGTCACCCAACAGTGGTATACATCAGGTCATACTCCTGTCACCCGGCTTGGGTACAAGTTAAGTTGGCCGATGCGCGCTAAAAATGCGTGGCACCCGACCAAGGATTTTTTCGGAGTTTTTTTTTTCAATTTTCCCACCATAAAATTACCTATTAGTTTGTGTGACTCACAGACATTCCTGTGATCGATCAATTTTTGCGATTTTCACCGAGTACATTGCATCTCAGCTGCTCCAACACCCTCCCCTCAGCCATGCATTCGGTGCTTTTGAGTTCGGCTGCCGGGTGTGGGTGTTATCTGCATTATACAGATGGGGTGGGTTTGTAATTTACAGTTGGGAAAAGTGGGAAGTTTTGACAGGAAGATGGTTAAGGTTTGGGTTCTCATGTTGTTGTATTAAACAGACATGAGGCAAAGAATTGCCACCCAAAATTTAAGCATGAATTTTTCCGCAGAAGATTGAAAAAGTGAATTGGTAATTTGTCCAAAATATGCAAAAATGTTTCCTGATTGAAATTTCATTAAAGATTCAACAGTTTCTGTGTGAGTGAGGTTCAAATTGCAGGCAAACAAGCCATGCCAAAGCACGATTGCCTCAACCTCAGATGACCCATTTTGATTGAGGCCAAAGTTGAATTTAAGGAGTCGAGTTGTACAGAAGTTGGTTTTTTCTGGTGAAGGTTGGATTTGAGTTTGAGCCCGGAGGCGACCATTCAAGATTGCATTCCAGATGAGAGGATTTCCGGTGCCTCAGAGAACACACCCTGGATTTCCCCTTCATTTTACCCTGGATTGAATTGCCCTGGATTACTCCTCGATTACACGTATCCCGAGAACACACCCTGGTAATCCTGGCACCGGGATTACCCCTTCATTTTTCCGATCAGAGCAGCGTTGTGTTGTTGATGTGCGCGTTCGTGAACGGAATTCCTCATCTCATCATCTATCAACTTACCTACCCACACCCCGCCAGCACTGACACGCAGGCCTTACACCGTCTGAGCTTCACTAACCTTTGTTTGTTGTCTACGGAAAATCACACCTTCATAATTGTCCACTAGGAGAATCCTGCACAATCCTTCTACAATGTCGACCCCTTTGCAACGGTATGCTTTTTGTGCTGGTCGAATTTCTTGAACATTGGTCACAAAGCAAAAAATTACTGTGCAAGTGGGATGCGCGACGTTACGGTTTCACATGCCTTTGCAACCAACAGATTGTGCAATTGTTTGAACATTTTTATTGCAACTATAGCTACGTGCGTGATTATGGCACATTTTCTGTGTATCTGAATTGATCGCTTTTTTTGTCGCATTTTTGACTGTGGACTCTTGTCGCCGTCGCCAAGCCGTGATCGTACAAGTTCACAACAGTTTGTGATTCATAATTGAAAGTCGCGTGCACCCACACGGTGGTAAAACTCCTGAATCATACATGAACAACAAAGTTGCATTACTTTCGTCAAGGAAAGGAACTCATGTATGTACAGTGGCGAGAAAATCACTCGTGCCATGACTATATGCCGGGTTTTCGATCTTTCAAAGAAAATTGGGTGAATTGTTTTAATTTCGGATTCAAGAAATCGGATTTTGTTGCACGAAAATGTGCGTCTAATCATTGCTGGAATACAAATTTTGATGGGATTGAGATTATCCCGAAAATTCGAGAGAGAATAGCCACCATATGTCGCACAATTAATTTTCTCGCCGCTGTACATTGAGGAATGACTGCCAGCACCTTCCCAAAAATGAAAGGTCTTTATTAGAAGAGTTTTCTTGAAACTCAATTTTTTACCAAAGGACCTGAAATTTCAACATTTTTTCCACGTCTGTGGGAATCCATCCACGAGACTCTATGCCAGGGGCTCTGCCCTTTGAAACCCCGCAGGGGTGCAGCCCCAGACCCCGTAAACGGCTGAGGATTCGCCCCCAGGAGCCTCAAAACATTCCCACATCGTCCCTCCAACATTCAACCCGGACCTTGTCAATGTGCCCTTCAGTATTTGGGGAAGGTGGGAAGAGCTGCACAGCTCTTAAGGGGGGTGGGAAGAGCTGCACACCTTACCTTGGGTAAGGTGTGAACATGCAGAATGCAGGTACACACCGACCTTCCCCAACTACCTCTGCAGAATGTAGATACACACCCACCTTCCCCAACTACCTGTGCAGCATTTCCTACCTTCCCAAAACACTCAAGGGGACAGTCTGAGTTGAATATTTCCGAAACCAATCAGCGCCGATTGTTTGTCAGGGGCGCAATGGCAGAGGTGCGCTTAACTAAATGGAAGCATATCCAACCCGATTTATTTGCGTCATACCAATTGCAGCGCCGATTGTTTTATCAGGCGCATAATGGTAAAGGTGCGCCTAACTAAATGGAAGCATATGCAACACGATTTGTTTGCGTCATACCAATTGCAGCGCCGATTGTTTATCAGGCGCACAATGGCAAAGGTGCGCCTAACTAAATGGCAGCACATGCAACATGATTTATTTGCGTCATACCAATTGAAGCGCCGATTGTTTATCAGGCGCACAATGGCAGAGGTGCGCCGAACTAAATGGAAGCACATGCAACACGATTTATTTGCGTCATACCAATTGCAGCGCCGATTGTTTATCAGGCGCACAATGGCAAAGGTGCGCCTTACTAAATGGAAGCATATGCAACACGATTTATTTGCGTCATGCGAATTGCAGCGCCGATTGTTTATCAGGCGCACAATGGCAAAGGTACGCCTAACTAAATGGAAGCATATGCAACACGATTTATTTGCCTCATACCAATTGCAGCGCCGATTGTTTATCAGGCGCACAATGGCAAAGGTGCGCCTAACTAAATGGCAGCACATGCAACACGATTTATTTGCGTCATACCAATTGCAGCGCCGATTGTTTATCAGGCGCACAATGGCAAAGGTGCGCCTAACTAAATGGAAGCATATGCAACACGATTTATTTGCGTCATGCCAATTGCAGCGCCGATTGTTTATGAGGCGCACAATGGCAGAGCTGTGCGCCTAACTAAATGCACATGCAACACTATTTATTTGCGTCATACCAATTGCAGCGCCGATTATTTATTAGGGCACAATGTAAAAATATTTTAATAAGGACACATGTAAAAATATTTTAATCGCTTGAATTTCAGCAAAATTTTCAACTCTGCTAAAGTTAAGGAATATTTTGTTGCCACTGTTGCAATCTGACACTTTGATTGAGCATTGTTTACGCTTCGTGTAAACTCGGCTCTTGATTACTTTTTGGCATTATGAGGTATTTAATTTGCTTAACACAACCGACCGGGCACGGACTTGACCTAAATTGACGGTGTGTTGTGCATTGCGGCACGGATCTTGAGCGTCAGTTGGAACGACGATCACGAACTGATAAAAACAAGTCTCGTTCTGCAATGAATGCAACTTGGAAAGCATTGCATATTTTTCGAATTGCATATTTTTCGAATGAGGATGTGCGCCTGACTAATCGGTAGCATATGCGACATATCTATGTTTTAGCGTCGCTCCTATTGCAGCGCCGTTTGATTGCCAGAAGAAGATTTCCAAGTTTTTCTTCGGCCAATCTGATGCTGGTGAGCTGAACATTTCTTTTAAAACGTCTGTCAAAACGGTCGCAATTCACTTTTGATTTTCACTTCGGCATCATTGCGCAAAAAGCAGCAGTGTTGGGCCTTTCGAAATGTCACAACGAGTCTGCTTGTCTCGCACATTTTCTTGCAGTTGAGTGGGAGAGAAACAGAAAAAAGTGACACCCACCAGCCTTGATCTCTGGGCGGTATATTGAATCAATTTCAGTAAATTTTGAACGTTTGCATCTCATGGCTGCCTGCAAATTTTGAAGCATTTTCCCCTGTGTGGAGGATAAATTGGTTTTAAAAACTGAACGCTCGGATTTTGTAGAGTTGCATGACGATTCCGGTGCCAGCTGAAACCTTTTTGCCCGTTTGAAATCCTGCCGCAAAAAGGGCAGATGTCCAGTGCTATCTTCGAGTACTGCTGTCGAGAGCAGTATGCAAATTTTCTAGTTAGGCAGTGCTAGGTTTTCTCTTTCTATCCCTAAACAGGACTTTCCTATAGGCCCGAATTTGATTTTTGGGCAGAACCTTGGGCCCCTGATTTAATGCTGGTTTGACTGCCCGTCAAACCAGCATTGAATCCGTCCTATGTGTCCTATGTGTCCTTTATGTAAGAACATCGCAAGTTTGTCAACAACCCTGGAGGAATAACAAACTTCGTTAAGGGCAATAGGTGCTGGTTCTGGCCTTTCTTCACTGTTCTGATTAACATTTTCAGTCAAATCCCCAAAGTTTTGCCCTGACATGCGCTGGAGATCTCTTTCGACCTTTTCATCTCCATTCCTTTTCTTCGGCCGAATTTTCTCATCGAATTCCCACTTCGAATGGTTGTTGGAAACGGAATACTTGCCACTGCATTCTATTGCAAAAAACCTTGACAATTTTTCGTTTGTGGTCGATAAATTCCCTCACCGAATTCACACCCCTTCTTTTTCAAGAGCTAAAAGTAAACCGGGTTGCCCCGGTTAACTTTGAGAACAGCCATTTTTCCAACTCTCAATGGAGTTTAAAATGCTTTCACTTCCAACATTTCTAACTGGGATATATTTCTGAACCTTTACACATGGCAAATTTTACAATGGTGTTTTTCAAAACCCGTCTATTTTAAATTGTAAATTTTGGGGACTGAAAACTATCCTGTTATTCACATTCAAGTCACCCAACAGTGGTATACATCAGGTCATACTCCTGTCACCCGGCTTGGGTACAAGTTAAGTTGGCCGATGCGCGCTAAAAATGCGTGGCACCCGACCAAGGATTTTTTCGGAGTTTTTTTTTTTCAATTTTCCCACCATAAAATTATTAGTTTGTGTGACTCACAGACATTCCTGTGATCGATCAATTTTTGCGATTTTCACCGAGTACATTGCATCTCAGCTGTTCCAACACCCTCCCCTCAGCCATGCATTCGGTGCTTTTGAGTTCGGCTGCCGGGTGTGGGTGTTATCTGCATTATACAGATGGGGTGGGTGTTGTAATTTACAGTTGGGAAAAGTGGGAAGTGTTGACAGGAAGTTGGTTAAGGTTGGTGTTCTGCATAGTTGTCGTATTAACACAGATCATGTTAGGCGAGAATGAAAATCACACCCAAAATTTAAGTCATGAATTTTTCCGCAAAAGATTGAAAGTCGAATTGACTAATCTCCTGTCCAAAATGATGTCAAAAATCAGTTTCCTGATATGAAATTTCAGTTAAAGATCTCTTAACATGTTTCTGTGTGATGTGAGGTTCATAATTGCAGCCAAACAATGCCATGCCAAAGCACGATTGCCTCAACCTCAGATGACACATTTTGATTGAGGCCAAAGTTGAATTTAAGGAGTCGAGTTGTACAGAAGTTGGTTTTTTCTGGTGAAGGTTGGATTTGAGTTTGAGCCCGGAGGCGACCATTCAAGATTGCATTCCAGATGAGAGGATTCCCGGTGCCTCAGAGAACACACCCTGGATTTCCCCTTCATTTTACCCTGGATTGAAATGCCCTGGATTACTCCTCCATTACACGTATCCCGAGAACACACCCTGGTAATCCTGGCACCGGGATTACCCCTTCATTTTTCCAATCAGAGCAGCGTTGTGTTGTTGATGCGCGCGTTCGTGAACGGAATTCCTCATTCCATCATCTATCAACTTACCAACCGACACCCCGCCAGCACTGACACGCAGGCCTTACACCGTCTGAGCTTCACTAACCTTTGTTTGTTGTCTACGGAAAATCACACCTTCATAATTGTCCACTAGGAGAATCCTGTACAATCCTTCTACAATGTCGACCCCTTTGCAACGGTATGCTTTTTGTGCTGGTCGAATTTCTTGCACTTTGGGCACAAAGCAAAAAATTACTGTGCAAGTGGGATGTGCGACGTTACGGTTTCACATGCCTTTGCAACCAACAGATTGTGCAATTCTTTGAATATTTTTATTGCAACCAGCTCCGTGCGTGATGATGGCACAGTTTCTGTGTTTCTGAATTGATCGCTTTTTTGTCACATTTTTGACTGTGGACTCTTGTTGCCGTCGCCAATCCGTGCCCGTACAAGTTCACAATAGTTTGTGATTCATAATTGAACGTCGCATGCACCCACACGGTGGTAAAACTCCTGAATCATACATGAACAACAAAGTTGCATTACTTTCGTCAAGGAA
>JASGXE010005739.1:0-21962 GCA_030068105.1 Sinentomon sp. SZTP_YWyxl | reverse complement strand
ATTGGAAATATTCCTGGAAAAATTATGTGGTTATTTCCTGCGTAAGTTGGGAAATTTACAAAACAAATCCAATATATTTTTCTACTATATGACAGCGGGTTGGTGATGTCGGATGACAGTGGCATCCCCTGTGATAACAGCCACAGAGAATTAATGGCGCCAGTGACTGATGATACTCGCATATACAGGGTGTTTCAAAAGTCACTACACAGCATTGTTGTTAAATCAGCAAACAAAATATTCTCCTTTTCAAAAGTCATTTGTGCTTCAAAAGTCACTACACAGGGTCAAACAAATTGTTCTGTGCTTATTGTGTCGGCTCAAACTGGCGTCCCTTGGCATCCTGGCATTTTTGCAAACGTCTTTCCAAGTTGCGTAGGACGGCCTACATCCGGACAGTGTGCAGCTACATCACACCAGACCAGATGCAGGCCGTGCTAACGCAATTGGGGAAATCGCTTGCAAAAATGCCAAGATGCCGAGGGACGCCAGTTTGAGCCGACACAATAAGCACAGAACAGTTGTTTGACCCTGTATAGTGACTTTTGAAGCACAAATGACTTTTGAAAAGGAGAAAATTATGTTTGCTGATTTAACAACAATGCTGTGTGTGCAGTGACTTTTGAAACATCCTGTACTATAGGTATTACGTATATAAATACCTAGGTATTCACAATAATTAATTGGTACCTATGCCTGATATGATTAAAAAGTGCATGCGATCAAAGCTATCGGAGCACAGTTTTCAGCATAGCTTTATGCAGCTGCAAGAACTGCATTAAAAACCGTTCGTTGCAACTCCTGTTTTGGAAGATGCAGCCTCAAAGCACAATTCTGCAACAGCTGCCCTGCTGTGCTGATGTCATTGTGAATTCACAGAAATGGGCAGGCTGGCGTTATCCAATTACTTAACTCACCAGATGAGTCAATTATCAAATCAAGACCATGTTGTGGAGTCAAAATAAAAATAGAAGTCATTTCATGTTTTTTTTTTTTTTTTTCTTTTCAAACAGACATTGGTGTGACCTGCTGCTTTTTTGTTGACTTGTTGCATGTGCTGGTCCACAATCGGTTCACGGAAGTTGTAGATGGTGGGAGCAAAATAATCCATTATTCGTCAATGTTATTTTTCCAAATGCAGTTTTCGATGACAGATAAGCAGAAGCCTTCAAACAATTTCCAATTTTCGACTCAACGCTTCAGAAATTGCCTAGGAAATTTCCCAAAATGGGAAAATCTAAAGAGCAGAGTCGAAAATTCCTCATTTTGGGAAATTTCCCGGGAAAATTGGGAAATTTCCCGGGAAAATTGGGAAAAATCGGAATTTTACCGGGAAAATTGGGAAATTTCCCGGGAAAATTGGGAAAATTCGGAATTTTCCCAATTTTCCCAAAATGGGAAATTTCACAAGTTGAATTTTCCGAACGGAAATTTTCCGGAAATTTCGAACACTTGAAATTAGGCTCACACATTGTTTCTGTTTGGCCTTGAAAGTGTTCGCATGTCTGCACTTTGGCGTTTGAAATACAATACCCAATAGCAGGAACTTGAGGAATTAATGAAAATAAAAGTGCTATGTATTAACAAGTAAAGCTGCTTACCTGAATGTAACGGTGGCTGGATATGAACTGCAGCCATGGCAACGCTGTAGCTATGACTGCCAGGACTAGGACAGAAATGAACCAGCTTACTGTAGTTTGGAAAGAGACGCTGTAAGTCTTTGAGAAGTCTATCTGAAAAGCCACGGAGATCTGTGTTGCCACCTGCAACAAATAAAAAATTGCCGATTACAGACATGAAAGAAGACTTGAGAAATCCTGGCAACTTTGCATCATATTTCAAAGGGGGATTTTATTCAGCTTTTGGGAAGCTATGCTGGACTCAGCTAAAGACTACCCAGTGGCACCTACTTTTTCACAACACAAATTGACCTCCTCATCTTGTTGCAGCTTCAACTTTTATCTCACTAAGTTGTTGTTGTCCAAAAGACTGTCTATTCAGTCTTTCTTGCACAGGGCTGTGAATGGGTACAGTAAAATGCTTTGGACAAATCAATTAAGTCACAAATTGCCTACGGTGGTTTATGTGTTCCCGTTCGTTGTTGGAAATAGGGCGTGGTGGACCACGGAAAATAGCGAAATGAAAATTTGAACGAAAAACGAAATAATTTCAAGACTTTTTCACACTTCTTCAGTCATCACACTTTTGGAAGCCAAGAAAATCCTAAGAGTGACAAAAATGAAAAAAAAAAAAAACTGATTGACAATACGAAATTCATCTGACAATACGAAATTCATCTTTTAGAGGGAAACCCTCACAATTTTGGTCACTTTTCAAACAAAACCCTTTCGTCTGCCATAAAAGCATGGTGACAATGAGTGAGGCAAGAAACACCAGATGCGTTCAGCCTAGTAAAAATTAACATTTTTTGTCAATGGTCTATGAAATTCGTCAGCAGACACAGCATGGCCTGAAAAGAAAATTGCTCGGTGCTTTTACATTGGGCGTATGGGCTGGCCAACTTTATACGGCCATTGGACGTATGGGCAGAGTTTGGTTGGTATGGGCAAATTTTACCATGACACCACTGCGCACTCCACCCCATGAAAGTGTTAGCTTTGTGTGCCTTATTGAGAGACAGAATGATTCTTTCTTCAGTGAGGGGACCACGGCAACCGAATGACCTCGATGGGCACTGGTTTCTGCCGGGGCCATTCTGGAAGAGCACTGATTCCAGCAAAACGGGGTGGAACAGAGTAGAAGAAAATGCACACCACTTTTGAACAGTACAAGGCAGTTCCTTTATTTTCTTGGGACCCCTGTACACCTGGGCATAAAAAAGTCAAACAATTTCTATCATAATCAATTTAAAGTCTGTTGCTTCATTCCTTTTCTATTTGCCAAGCCTGTATTTCAAAATTGATTGTCAATGCATTTCCAACTATTTTCGTGTGAGTCCCCCCACACAGTGGACCAGCTTTCAACCGGAAGGAGCAATATTATTCTGTCCCTAACGAAATGCAGAAAACTATAAAAATTAAATTTTACATGTAATGTACTTTTGACACAAAATAATGAAATTTGAAAAACGAAAAATCATGATGAAATTTCCGGTTCAAACTGAAATTTCATGTTTGTGCCGGAAATTAGCCTCTTTAGCCTTATAGTTAGTTTTCTGCCTTGATCCGATCTGGTCTCTGGCAGAACGCAGACCCTTCATGCAAAGCAATGCGTTCCTGGACACAGCAAAATTATGAACCACTGAGCAGAGCTCCACTGACTGCAAATGAAGCCGTTGATATGTAATGAAAAGGACAGCATCTGTGCATGATATTATGCCAGGCTGAGCAAGTAAACCTCACAAACAAGTCTTCAGCTGGCTACATTCTGCAGCTCATTGTAATCTCGAATTTCAAAATCTAATTATTCTAATTTCGATCAAAAATTAGGGAAACGACTTCTTTGGAGAGGAAATGAAAACCCACCTGTCAGAATGATGTTGCCAAGACATTGTTTCAACACATCTTCCTCCAAATACTGAACGGCTTCCTGAATCATCGATGGTAAATCGAGAGTCACATACATCATTTCTGGAGCCAAATACAACTCATGTCCCATCTTCACTTCCTGCATAAACAACGCAAAACAAAGACAAACAGACCATAAACTTTGCTAAGCGTTTAATTTCTGGCAAATTGGAAAAGGAGAAAATCGGGGACCAATCGAGAATGTCATGGTCAAAAAAAAAATAGAATACAGATTAATCATTAACATCTGGGACCTCATTCAATTGTAGTTCCCAAGATCAGCAACGCTTACACAGTAGGAAATGCTCAAGCTTCGAAGTCATAAGAATTGCATAATTTCTTAGCCTTATTCAATCAGCCATTCCATTCTTCACCTATTGCAGTGCAGGCGTTTTGCTTCCAAGAAAATGTGCAATTTTTGGCAAAGTTTCGGCGTTTTTGATTCAATAAATTTAACAAATTACCGATTATCATTTTTGCAATAAACACAGAAAGAAAGCATAAACAAACTTAAAAAAAGCACACCATACGAAACTGCACGCAAAAAAGAAACAAACAAACGAACAGCAACATACTGCAAAAGCCTAACGCCAGAGTCCCAGAGCCTTCTTAAATCGAAACTCAACAGCAATTGAATAAGAAATGTTTCTCAGCAAGGCTTGGGAAATGCTTAGTACGAGTACCTATAATGCTTTGGTTAGGAAATGCAATTGAATGAGATGCCTGGCCATCGGGAGTAATTTTAAACATCATTCACTATTTGAACAACATTTCCATTTTCTATGTTCTGTCATTATTTGTAAACGTGTAATTCATTTTCCAAATTTGAAGCCAAACCATTTATTTCCAAATTATAAACAGCCCAACGCTGACAACTGACCTCCATTCTGGATTTTCCGTCACTCAACATCTTCAGAGCAACCAGCTCTTTTCTGGAACAGCCAGGTCTCCGTTCTTCTTTTTCCAAATCGTAAACCAGGTGACACTTCTCTTTGATGCTCACCACATCCAGATTGGAGATCAACACCTGCATTCAGGAAAGAACGAAACGATTTTTTTAAATGAGAACACACCAGCGAAGAAATCAAAGTCATGGGGTACAATTTAATTTAAACTTTTATATTTTAGATCTATGTATGTTGCTTGGCAAATGTCAGATTGAGGAATTCCTCCATTTATTTAAAACGAACGTTTGTATACAACATAAGAAAAAACCCATTGCACACAGATTTACATGAAGATCGAAGTGTCAATTTGGCAAGTACGTAGGCCATCCCAAAAGTTTTAAGTATTACAGCGTACCATGAGAACGCGTTAACCAATGTGGATGATTTTTGGATGCTATATAGTACTATCCCTTGGGATACATACTGCCAATTTATATGAAGTTTGGACTACTTTTGTAGACAGAGTGCTCTATTTTGTGCAGTTATGTCAACAGCCGTGGCCAGAAGTTGTTGAAATTTCGTCAAAAAAGTGATTTGGGCAGTGATCAAATTTTTCACACTGCCGAACCATTCTCTGGCCGAAATTCACCGAACTTTGCAGGAGATTTTAGGCCAATATTCACCATTATATGGCACAGTTGGAAGGTGGAAAGGAGAATTTAAGGGTGGTAGAGAGGGGCTTGAAAAATTAGGGTCTTGAAACCATGCAAAGCAGTCAGAAAGCAGAAGGTCATGCACATCACTTTCTTCGACTGGCAGTGAATTTTGGTGGATCACCCTGTTCCATTGGTCACCACTGTGAATGGCGAATCCTGCAAGATGGTCCTGCAGGAGAAACTCCGACCTGCTTTCAGGAAGAAGAGACCAGGGCTCCTCGAAGAGGGAATCATCCGTCTGCACGAGAATGCACCGGTTCGCAAGACGAAAGCGATCGTTCAGCTTCTGGACCTGTGGGAGTGGGACACCTTCTTGAATTTTTCCAATTCTCATAATTTGTCATTGCTGGACTTCTTCCTGTTCGCCAAGATGAAAGAGCATATGAGGGGATGCCGATTCAAGTCAGAATATGGAATCAATGATGCTGTGACAGCATCCCAAAAGGCCCTGGCCAAGGCTGGTGACAGTGATGTTGTCATGCCGCTGCCCCACCGCTGGCAGGCATGTCTCGACCATAGTGACAACTAGTTTGAGAAGTGAATGGGTGGACCTTTCATGACCAAGCGAGTTCATTTCATTTTATTTGCATTTCTGGAAAATGAGGAGGAATACTTAAGACTTTTGGGATGGCCCTCGTACGAAGGCTTTTCAAAATCAAGAGAGACTGTTGAGTGTTGTGATCATTTCTGTGTTCCTTGCCCATTCCGTTCGCTTTGTGATTTTTCAACAAAATTACCCCTTCTGCGCTGATTCACCCAATTTTACAATTCTGCTTGTCCGTAACATGTGCTACAGGGTGTTTTAAAAGGGGACCTTCAGAACACCTGCCGCTTTCTTTGATTCTACCTCAGTTGAGAGAAAGTGCAGGCTTTTCACATGTTTTGCAACTTTCGGAAAAGCAAAAACTTCAGGTTAACAATGTGAGGATTGAACATTTGATGCAGCTCACATTCAGTGGTTCTCCTGGCCAGGTACTCGCCCTCAATTTCAAATGTTTGTTGTTCCGCAAAACCTGCGTTGGGAACCTCTGATGAAGAACCCATTTTTTTTTTTCAGAAATCTTGCCAAATCCTATGAAATCTCTCACCATTGATGCTTTTGATGTCGCTACAGATTGTTAACAGCAAGAAAACACCCTACATCCTCAATTACTGTTCCAGTGATAACTTTAATGTTCTCTGCCCAGTGTTGGCAGCTTTTTCGGCCTACTTCTCTGAATAAATGCCTGTTGTTTTCTCCGGAACAGGAAAAATCACATAAAGTAGCCCCTAGGAAAGAGCACAACCCCCTCCAGCAGAATGGATAAGAAAATATTCTTTTTTTCCTGGTGAACACGAAAAATCATACCACTTCCCTTTTGTCTGACATTTCAAATTAAACAATTTTCGGGCAAATTAATTCACGAAGTAATTTTCAAATGCATCCAAAATCCACAAGGCTGGAGCATTTCCCTTGAAATTTGACCAAAGTACTTCGCAACAACGAGTTTTTAAATACGGTCAAACAAAACAAGACCCGTAGGTGCTAAGGGAGGGTCACAGTGGTATCAGTCTCACTTGATATTGAACAGCCCTCGTAAGATGTTACAATGCCACCAGAAGGTGATCTGAAATTTAAAAAAGTGGAAGAAGAGTAAACGCGTGAATGGGTATGCAGTATGCAGCATCATTTTGCTGCATACTGCATAGGTAGTGTTCTATTTTAGCCACAGACAATCAATCACCTTGTGAAAGAATATTCGGTTTTTAATTTTTCATCACTCGTATTTTGAATATGCATCCCATTTTTGATGAATTCATTCGTTATACAGGGTGATTCACCTCGAATGTTGGTTTTTTTCGATCGCAATTTCCGCAAAAACGGATATGTGTCTCCAAACAATCCCTTGCACCCATTCAGACACCCCCCAAATGTGGCTTCACCGAATCGCAAGAAGACTGAGGTCTCAGGCCACATAATCCGAGGCACGAAGAACGCATGCCTGTTGAAAAAATGCCCTTCCAACCTCTCTACCCCTTCCCCCAGAAAAACACCCCTAAAACGGAAGCCAAGGGATGGATTTGAGTCGGATCACTTCTGGTGCCGTCACATCAAGGAAATGAACAACTTTGTAATTTAAACCATGGACCTCCGAAGCACAGTTCCGGAGATAATGCGCAGCATAGAAAACAACCCTAACTACCTTTCCCCAAAAAGGGTGTAGGGGTGTCATTTTGGGAGAACCCAAAGGAACCAAACGAAGCGCAAGACAGTCAGGCTCCAAAACCTCCATTGCACCATAATTGTAGGTGCAGCCGTTTTCGCGGAAACTGCGATCGAAAAAAACCAACATTCGAGGTGACTCACCCTGTATGATGGTGTTTCCAGTTGTTTAGCCCTGCAATAGCATAAAGTTGCTGCTAACATTATTGCAGGTTTTTTTTAACTTTGAGATAGAGAAAGTCTGAGCAACACCAGCATGACTGGCCAGCTAAGCGAACGTACAAGCAAACAATTATAAATACAATTCAAATTCAAACCACCACACGTCATACCAATTCCAGACCTACCTGTCAGGCAGTTTCCCCCTCAGTTGAATTGCCTGCTTCAGATATTCGGCCACATGCCAACCACCAACGTTAACAGTTTGTGTTCTTTCTTCTTCAACAACACCGTTGACCACAACAGCAAGTGTAGTTGTCAAAGCACCACTGTCAATGACAAGACAGCAATCGAAACCGGATGTTGAACTAACAGCTAGGCCCTTTGGTAGCAAGCATATCCTGGAAATAAAAGTTTTAAAAGAACTGTGAGAGACGACCCACCAATGGGTACAAATCAGTAAGCATGTAATTGCACAACTTTTCATCAGCTTGTTGCACCAATGAGAAGAAAAATTAACCGAATGAGACATGGGATCCCCAAACAAACACCAGAATGCAAAACATAAATTTTGTACCTTGCTGGTTTACTTTCGGAAGACACTGGTTTGGATGCACTCTTCTCATGGTCCCCTCCCTGGTGAAATGCTAGGCGCCTATCTAACAAACCATCAGAAAACACATATATCAAGAAACCCATCAATCACTACTTCATCAAAGGAACTGACCTTCCTAAAAGCCCTCCGTTCTGTGACTTCACGAGGCATCTAGAAAGTAAGCTTATTAGGCTTGGTTTCTTTGTTCAGCAACATACTAATGCATTTGATTTTCCAATAACTTGATAATTATTTTGTTCACATTATCATGCACCCCCACCCCCAAAAAAACTTGAGGCTGAATTTGGGCCAGTTGACAGACAGAGCAAAATCCATAAAAAAGGATTGGAAGAATATAATGCATACCTACCTGGTGCATTTGACATGCTCAAAGAAGAACTTGATCAACTGTTTTCTCAACGAGTGCGGCATGTGATGTGGATGACAGAATATCAGTGCTGAGCCAGGCCGCCTTGAGTCATCTTCAAGTTTCATCTGTTTCAGTAGATGTTTCAAGAATGATTCAACCAATGGGAACCCATCTTCCTTTGACAGTGCACTGCCCACACTCACCTGCAAAGAAAACGAGACAAATTAAGAAGACAACTGGCTGATGCGCCACTCCAGGCAGGACTGTTCCCAAACAGTGATTATGACAGCTGAGATTGTGACATGTGGCAAATGCTAGATGAGAGGATATGGTAAAAGGATATCTGTGGAGGATTCCCACATCACCTGTTTATTTGGCCCGCAGTTCTTATGTGCTGTAAGGGGGGTTTTTTATCTGGTCACCACGGACCGGGTTTGCTCCCTACCTCCAGCACCTCGTGATGCGCAGCCGAAAAATGCTGGCTCCCAGCTTCCACTGGCATAAAAAGAAAAGGTGATGGGCTTGATGACGACTGACCTGAAGCATGATGTCGCTTCCAAAACCATCAGCATGGAATAAAATTATTCAATTTGAAAACGTTCCAAACGTGAAACGTACTGGGTTTTAGGTGTGAGTTGCCTACATATAACCATCCCTGAAATTCATTTCAAGTGTAAAGACCAGTTCTCTACTTGTAAAAAATGCACAGAAGAAGATTAAGAAAAACCAAGTGAATGTTGAGGGGGGTGGGGGGTCAGAAAAATTAAAAATACATGGTTTTTGAACTTAATACTTTTTGATGCCACCAAATAGTCTGTTTTATGCTGATTCCAATGATATAATTGCCACAACTGTGGCTTTATTGGTTGAAGAGCTATTTCGATTCCTGTGAGACACTTTTTTTGCACTACGTATTTTTCATTTACTTCGAAAAAACCACAAAATTCAAGGTGCGTTTTTACCGCTTTCACTTTTTTGACATTTTCGGACTTTGCTTTTCCTCAGCAGTCCTTTATGCAAGAAGAAAGGTAAAAATTGGCACCCTTAAAATCCTGCTCTTTTGGCTGACAGAGACAGAATTGCTGATTTTTTCTTCTTCAAGTTTCGAGTGATTTTTTCTAAACATATCTCACATATGTGCCGAAAATGACTGAAATGCATTTACTTTTCATGAATTTGGCATTAAATCTAAAAAACAGCTCTCAGTCAAAAAGGGACTATTTTCTGCATACTCTGGTTCAGAGCAGGCAAAAATCTTTACCGGGTCGATAGAAATCTAGCGCTAAAGTTGCATCAACTTTTTATTGACCAAGTCACCATAACTCAAAAACCATTTCACCTAGAAAGTTGAAATTTTGTATGGAGGCATTACATAATGGGACCTAAATGTGTACCAAATTTGAATACAATCGAAATACTGAAAGAAATACGTAAAGAACTATGGAAGTTGGCATTTTGACCCCAACCACCCCTCAAGTCTGTCTTTTCAAAATGGCCAAAAAACCTTACAACATCGACATTGGTTATCTTCAAAATCTGTGCAATCTCACGACAAAGACCGTTGCTGATATCCGTCGTTGATGAAGGAGTGCAGCAGGTTGCAAAGTTCAGCCTTCCCTCCAAACCTCCGTACCTCTTGCAGACCTGTTGCTTTTCACAGAACAGACGAGCAACTTTGGATTGGTCACAAAAGATGCAGAATGGATTATCAGGGCCATCGCCAAGGCTGAAAAGGAGCAGCAAGAAGGAGACATACTTACATGAGCAGGGAATGAAACAGGCCAACTGAGAAAAGCTAGAAATGGAGAAAATGTCTGTCACTCGGAGAAAGGGTTGATGCGCTCATCATCAAGTACAGTCAGAGAAACAATAATGACTCCCTTCAAGTACCTACATCGGATCATGGGAGTGCATTTACAGATATCAATTGCTATGGTATCAAACACCCAATATGAAACTTTGAAATGCACACAAAGGTGTTAGGTCAAGTAGATCAGCTAATTGAAATGAACAGTCAGCAATTGGCTGTTTGCAACCAGAAACTGACAAAAGAGCAGGCATCAGAAAGCAGATGTCAGCGACTTCCAAGTTGGGAACTTTTTAAGGTTGGCATCTGGCAACATCAGATATTGTTGGTTTTAGCCAATTCAATTCAATTTGATTTGATGATGGATTTGATGATTTGATTCAATTTCAATAATCTTGCTTCGTGTACCGGCGAGGTCAGCATACTGGCGGCAGAAAAAGATTGCCCACACATGTGAAAAATTTCCATTCTTGAGATTTTAGCAAAACCTCCCCATGCTGTAGAAATAAAAGATCCTCTTTCATCACTAATGTCAAAATCTGACACCTCTAGAAAGCTCCGTTGCAATTTGGCGCTTTAATTTCTACCAAATGCATAAGAGTAAAAAGAAAGAAAAAAAAGTTTCGGAGGCAACAGTTAGATGGGAAAAACACATGTATGAGTAATCTTTTTCCGCCGCCTCTATACATCGGAATAAACCTAAACATAATTTCACCACAAACCAAGTAATTTCGTTGTCTTTTGCCAAAATTGATTGGCATTGCTGACAAATGCGGATTAAGAGAAGGTGGTTCAGCATTTTGTCAAACATACACGTCTGGTTTTCTAATCAAGTTTAGCTGCACAAAGCTGAGATGTTGAGCAAAAAAACTGTTGGATGAGCTTTCAGTTGTATAAAGCTAGGTAGGTACAGGCCAATACATAGAAAACAGCTGGTGAACTTGTGAAAACCAATGATCAACTTTTGCAAGGGAAAGAGCTTGGGTAGAATTTCAACTCTGCTAACCTTAGTGATGTCAAGTCTTGGGAACAATATCCCAACAAAGTGTGCTTCCAGAGGTTGCTGTTCCGATTGCAGCTTGGTGCATCTTCATCTTCAAAGCTGCTACTGTTGCTTGCAGTTGCATCCTTTGCAACAAAATGAGCACAGTATTCACGAGTGTCACACGTTTCGGCACTGCTCGTTGCGGGGCCAGGTGAACACGAATCGTGGAACAAGTTTATGAATGATGGGCATTTACGTTGCACCACGGTATCACAGTCTTCGCATTTCAAGATTTTTGGAACACCAAACATCGATAAATGTCTCTTTAGGCCAAAATTCCCATTCATCGTCCATGTGAATTTGTTGCCAATGTCTATCACGATCTTTGAACACCTGTCCTCGAGGCATGATGGAAAGCATGTGAAGCTCATGCAGTGATCACATTCTGTGAATTGCACCTGATAAGTTCGTGGGAAACAGAAATCAAGATAAAGGCAAACAGTAAAGACAAAAAATGTGACAAGGATGAAGGAGTGAATAATTTCGAGATGAGTGTGAGGATAATCCGACATTGAAATCAATTTCGCATCATTTTCATATTGGTGTGATGCAAGATTTCTTGTGAAATTTTAATTTTATTCAGATGTACGAATAATTAGATGCATCACTGTTTTTGGAAAGAGTTTATTGGGTGGACTGCATCAGACCATTTTGCCCAAATTGGAATCTCCAGAAGAACAATTTGGATTATTCAAATTGCTTCATCTGGATTTCAATTTTGGCAAAATGGAACCTGCTCAATGTCCAACTGGAAATTTATTTTAGTTTTGCTTTCTTCTATTCAATACCAGTGAAAGAAGTGTCTTGATCACTTGCACTGGCAAAAAACTAACAATTGAAAAAACACGAGGAAAATTTAAGGTGACAGACATCGATTTCATCGACACATGCCATTATCAATGCAATATGACATCCTGTTGATGATCGGTATGAACACTTTTTGTTGCTTCAGATACGAACTGCTGAGGTAACGCGAAGAACATTCACCTCAAATTTTGAGACCTGGCCAGGAATTGAACCTGGGCAGGCACTTAGCATCTGAAGCGAGTGCTCAACAATCAAAATATGCAACTGGCATAGGAACAAATCATGCTGAATAGCTATGACATGCCAAGACGTGTCAAGGTATAAAAAATTGCCAAAGAGTAGAGATCATTGGGGGCCATACTTGACAAAAAGTCCACCCAAGAAACAATGCCAGTGAAGGTTACTTCTTTACAAAATCAAAATCATCACCGATTATCGAGACAAATGACAGCTTCCAGCTTCTGGTGAATTTCCCGTCTTTGTTGAATTTGTCGTACAGTTTGGAATATCAACCGATTTTGTCCAATTTTGATAAACACTTTTTGTTTTTAATAGGTAGTAGACTTATTTTTTCAATTGTCAAAAGTAAAATCTATAACTTTATTTGTTTTGCACACTGTGACAGACAATGCCACCTGGTTGCAATTGTTTGGTCTATTCAACGTGTCAATTTGTGCAAGAGGTTATCTTTGCGCACTGAATTCAAAAACACATGAAAAAGGGGTTTGAAAGAAACTTTGGTCATTTTTCACCTTCTGTAAAATGACCAATTTTGCCAGTTGGGAATTTCTGTGTACCTAAATTGCAGAAAGACAATGACATGTATTTCAGCACCATCGTCACAAACACTCGTTGACATCTCTAAGACATGCCTCATGACTACCTAATGCAAGCAGTTATGTCCTCCAAACCGAAAACACGATCAAAAATCGTTTGTTTTCATTTTTCAAGTATCATGACAAGAAAGGCAGCCATTGGGTTGTGTCAAACAATGCGTTGGATGTGTCTTGCAGCTACCAGCACCAAACCGACAATGGTCCTCCATGCACCAGGATCAAGCACTTGTGCACTCGTGGTTTTGTCAGAACCCTCCTGGGAGCGCACACATTTCCTGAAATTTTCTTCGTGACACCAGAAATTCGCCATTTCCATCAAGCTGGTAAGTTTTTTCAGCCGACATCCAGTGGTGTAATGGTAATAGTTGCCCAGACATACGCCCAATGGGTATAAAATTGGCCATCCAATACGCCCAATGTGAAAGCAATGGGCAATTTTCTTTTCAGGCCATTCTGTGACTGCCAATATTTTTCGTAGACCACACTCCGTATGGCCCCCATTACACCACTGCCAACAGCCATCCCCAGAATTCGTCAAACTCCGCCCACACAAAACTCTTCCCGTTGCAAAACCACTTCTTGCACTGTATCTAATCGAGCCTTTTCACTAAAATTACCTGGCCATCTTCTTCCCTGGTTGAAGCCATCAGCCGTTGACACATAGCACGGAAATCCAGATCCAATGTGTCGCCAAGCATGTTGTGGAGATCCTTCATTCCAGGGAAAGCAAACTTTGATGTCGAAGAGATCTGGGTCCATTTCATTAGCCTAGGTGGGTAATCAAGAAATTTTCATACAGACGAATGTAAAATTTCAATTAAGATAATCAGAAAAAATTGCCTGTCAACTGGCTCAATGGAACTGGCAGGGAAAACCAGATTCATAGAATGCACTGTTTCACCAGCAGGAAATGCAAGGACTGTATTACAGCAGCAAATGCAGGCATCCTTCATGCAGACAATCATGTGCAAATGCATCTGTGGCAAACGAAGAAATAAACAGAATTTTTGTGGATCCCTTCCATCCTGCTATGAATGGGTCTCTGTCCTGCAGCATGATGGGAAAGTAAAAATAATATTCAATGATGGACACTGGCAGGAAAAGGGGGGAGAGGTAATACTGCATCTGCTCACAATCAGATAAACTCAACAGAATGAGCATACAATGTCTTTTTTATTTTATATAAAAAGTAACAAAAATATTTTTATTACAATGCAACATCTTTGCACACAACAGAATCCAACTTAACAAAGAATCGTGTTTTTTTTCCTTTCTTGTTTCCTTTTTACTCCAAAAGGTAGAATTATCAAAAGATTGAGAGGTGAAAACTGACAAGAGTTTCGAAAATTGAGGCCCCCAGCTCAAAATCTCCGATTCCCGATTTTTGCACAAATGTGCTCATCCCGGACTGCAAAAAGGGTTCGGACCATTCCGAAAATGAACAGACTCAGTGGGCTTGTTTAAGGTAACCCGTATCCCTAGAAAACGTCAAAAATGACAAAATTTGAGTTTTTAATTTTCTTGGCCATTCATGTACTCTGTTTCTAGTTCAAGTTGTCCAGCAAGCCCCAGCTCTCGTGAGCCAGACGGTGGCAGCAAAAATTAAAAATAAAACGATATCAAGAATACAAGTGCCACGGAATGGGCGAGCCAGATAAAATTAATAAATACAAGGGAACACCAGTAACGTAACATGTCTCCGCTAGAACCCAGCAAGAGCGTCATTCCTGGGACCAAAAAAAAAAAAAAAAGAAAAAGAAAATACATATATAATTCAGAAAATGAAATGAAAAGTAGTTGGCTAGATCGCAAACAGACCTTCAGGACAGTCGAGAAAAAAAATGAGTAGGGTTTGAGGACAGGAACAAAGAGGTCTAGGACATCAGAAAAAGCAGGATTTCTAGCAGACAGCTAGACATCCTAAAGACGAAGAGGAAGAAATTTAGGACAGGACTGATAGAGTTTTTGGACAGCTAGAATAAAAGTGAAGGTCAAAGTTGCGATCCATAGAGGAAGAAAGTGAGCTGCTCGTCCTAGGGCCCCCGGCAGCAAGCGGGTATTCTGGCACAGACACCAGGGCCGGGCCGCGCCATTCATGTACTATGTTTCTTTCTGAAAATTTTGGTCTTTGTTTCATCAAAATCCATCCATGGCTTTACAGCAGCCTTTGGAAAATGCGTTGACGGCAGGTAGCGTTTTTACAAAATGAATTTTTGAATGAATTTTTGAAACAAAATTTGAACATTATTTTTTCACTCCTTTTTTAATAATGTGTATCTCGAAACCATGTTTTTCCGGTTTGTTTCGAATAGATATCAGCTGTTTGTGGTCATATTGGTGTGAAATTTTGACCACATGGTGTTAACTCTTGAGCAACAATTCTGAAATTCTGAGCTAGAATTATCATTGTATGACTATTTTTAGCCAAGTTTTGATCATTTATAGCAATGCGTTTTACGCTTTTTGGCATCGCTAGACATTACATCTAGAAAAATCACTTACAAGTTCAGCAATTTGCCCATAGAGTTCACTTTTGTCCCTGACCCTTCCGGTGGTTCCACACCAAATTTCAACCCATATGGACCACAGGCTTCTAAGATCTATTAAGTAGCGTAGCGTTATTAATGCAAACTTCAATGCGCATTGTCTCAGCACAGGAGAGAGCTGGAGAGGTGGGGTTTGGCTTAAAAAACGTGTTTTTCTGACACCCAAAATGTCATTCATTTTGGTCAGCAATCGGCACAGAGTTTTTTTTTTAACGGGTTACCTTAATCCACCTAATTTTAACATGGTTTGTGTGCTTTGTGTGGACAAGATATGAACACTAACCAGAGATATTTCCTTTCTGAAATTACCCTGAGTTCTTCACATATCTGGGAAAATGTGTAAATGTCGGCTACATCACAATAACCAAGAATCTTTATCACAACTTCCTCTGGAATGTCTAAAAAGATGTTTCCGGAACAACTGTTTGACTCTGCCTCCTGAGACATTCTGTTCATGAAACTTGATCACATCTCCGTGCAGCTGAACAATAAATGGTTGGTGGCAAAAGTGAATTTAAGGGGACAAAAATCCTAGAAAAAAAAAAAGAAATTCATGACAATGGAAAATTAAGTTATCAACAAGAAGTCAGCCTTAAAAATGCGGAGGTGGCCTGTAAACATTTGAAGTGCATTTGCTGAGGTTTGTCCAATGGCAGAGATATCTGGTTCGGACTAAACAAATAACTTGTATTTTTTCGGAAGAGTTCACTTCCAGCAAAGAAACAACGCAGGAAATCGAGTCAGATACACAGTGTTTGTCAGTCGGCTCTTCAGCCAGAGCTAAGTTTACCCTCCGTCCTTTCGGAAAACTCTTCACTGTGAGTCAGCTCCCAAACTGGATGAGCTCCAAGCCTCAAAAAGCTAACCTAGCTTGGTTGTTCTGGCATCCTGCTCATTCAGCTCAAAGATGTCATGACATTCATGGCATCAGAAAAGGCTCAATTTAGTCAATTTCACAATGACATTATAAATCACATTTCCTGTTTAGGTTCACGAAAGTCAAATACCACTTTTAAGCCACACATGATATCGTCTGCAATGTTGCAAACAACAATCAAGTTTGGAAGCTTCACAAGATGATTTAGAATCGCATAAAACACCAATCAATTAATGTGCAGCAAAATCTTCTTTCATCAATAAACCCCAAGGCAGGAGTCACCAAACTCAAGGCAGAAGTCGCACTTCTTTATTCCCATAAAATGAACACAACAGCCCAACAATGAAAAAGTCAGCTAATGAAAAATTTCAATGACCTGGGAATGAACAACGCCCATCCCATGGCCTGCTGGTGAAACAATTGAATTACTGCCAACTTTGGTGGTTAGACGAGGGTTTTGTGCCAGAGATAACAGGCTCCAATTCAGCACATTTTCCAATGACCTCTGCAATCTTTCCAAAAGCAACGAAAATAGGTGGCATAACCGGTTAACACAAATTATCAAGCAGCGTACAATTCTTTCAACCCATCGAAGGGTTTGATAGTCTTTTGTCTGTACCAACAGCTGAAAATCGAATTCCTCAGTTTAACATCACAGGATATTCAATCAGCCATACATTGTCAAACAGAGACATGCAAACCCATAGTCAAAACAAAAACAATTAATTCAGCAGAGGCTATAACTGGTCCCAGAAAATGCGATGGCATTATTACCTAGCAGGAAAATTAAAGTTTCCAGTTCCTTTGCCCAGATGTGTTTGCCTCCACTCAATCAATCACAATTATTGCATAAAGCTCTGGCCAGATTGAAGACTGTTGTGCAGTAATGAAATTGTACCCAGGCTGTTTGTACCGTTTAAATTTTCCTGTGAGATTATTGCAGGTAAACATTTTTAAAATTTTTTGTAAAATTGGCACGAGTTTTTCTCCAGGCCATAAGATCCGAAGCACGTGGAAGTTGCCCATAACATCAAGAACCGTTTTTCATAAAAAGATGGCAGCTCTGCCTGCACAAAAAATGTTATGAAAAACTTCGTGAACAGCACCGAAATGTGGTGGCTGTGTAAAAACCTGCCTGACTGCCGACCAACTGCAAAATATGACCAAATGAATGCAAGGATCAGAAATGAAATTTCTGTGTTGAAATGAAATCAAAGTGTCCAGCATTTGTTAAATGACTTGTACCAAATTTTGTCGCACTTTCGTAAAACTGCACCACAAAATTCATTCCTCTGGATGGAAACGGAAAGCACTTGAAGGTCATAGAAACACTTTATGCAACACCCCAACCAAAGCCAAATGATTCGTTCTTCGGAACTGCCCCCCTTTTTAATGCGTGAAAGATATTAATCATGGAGCAGCAGAGTCTGATTACAATTTCAAAATGATCCAGCAGTGATAATAAAATACGAGAGATCTTTACATTGTGCGATACTTGATGAAGGAGAATTGTGAAATTCATTTGATGTTGGCTGCGACATAATTATTTTGTTTGAGACATGCATTTTTTTCTCTCCATGGTGTCTCACGACGATCTTTTGCATTTGTTATTCTCTGAATTGTTATTGTTATTATTATTATTAAAAAAATGTAGAAAAACAAAATTTCACTGCCATGGAGATTAACAAGTTTCCCTTGATTTTCGTTGACAGCCTGCATCCACAGACTGTACAGACTATTTTGTAAGGTCAAACTTACAGTAAAATCAACACTTTCTCTGCACCACTGCGCAGCTGGTAGAGCACTTCCAAAACAAAATAATCAAATAAATTCTCAAAGAATTGTTCTTTCAATCAAAAGAAATTTAGAATTTACCAAGTAGCACCACTTTTCTTTCACTACGTAACAATCTTGCCTTGTCACTGATGCCACTGTTTCTGTTACAAAACATACTCAGCTCGCAATTATTGTCAGATGCTAAAAGCTGCAAGCTGGAAACCCAGACACATACACATCCGTCACAATCAGGCTGCACTCTCGCACGCACACACACATTAGTGATCAATTTTTTATTCAAGCACAGAGTTCCAGGAAGAATTTCAAAACTACACTGGTAATGAAAAATTCCAGTTTTTATTAAAAATAGACTCACACAAACTGCAGACACTTGAAACGACTTGAAGAAGAATGCCATTCAAATAAAAAAAAATGGTCCAGTAGAGGTTCTAATTGCAAACCAACAATGGCAATGCATAACAACATTGAAAGTTAATGCACCAGCAGGTAAGTTCAGTTCACATTTCTATAATTTTAGAAAGATAGATTCCAATTAAGAAGGGAAAAATTACAAAGATGACAGGTTATAACCGAAAGGCGATGGCAAGCAAACGCAGGATGAAAAAGAGAGAACCACTGTCAAATATGAAAAAAAAATCAGAAAAAAAAACATTGTTTTTTCCAAGCTATCATTTCACAAAGAACAGACACAATTGAGGTGACAAACAAGGCCAGTTTGGCAGACACGTTTCTTGGAAAGTCAATATTCTCAATTTAAAAAACCAAGCAGTTAGTGCAGGTGAGAAGCTGTTCCTGTCTGTGATAACAGCCAAACAACAGTTTAGAGAGATTCATGTTCAGGCCAAGAAACTATTCATAATTCATGTTCATTTCTTTGACCATCACAGATCTTTACACACATAGATGTCGTCACTTCATTCTTTCAGCCGAGGCTCGACTAACAGGGAGAGGCCCACCGCTTCCCGATCAGACATCAGCACATTGTCAAAAGAGCCAGTGGCTGGTGGAAATTGGTTGTAGAGTTTGCTCGGTGTGTAGTCCAGCACCGCAACGCAAATATCTGGACATAAATAACAAAATGCCGCCTCACCTTTACCTCAAGTGAAAGGTTTTCTCCTCTCTTTAGTGTCATGTCACCAAGAATCTAGGTAGTAGCTTTGGTGACAGCAAAGCCTGTCAGGATCCAGAGAGAAAATGGTAGTGTGAAAGCTGTGGTGCATAATTTCGTCTGTTTAGGCTATTTTAGTGTCTTGTGTTGCAGTGGACATGTGTCGTAGTTGTTAGTTTGAGGGATTTGCTGAATCGGCATTAGCACAGGCGGGTATTGTGTTGGTTGGTTTTCTACAGACTGGGGTCTGGATGTCATGTTGCGTTTTGTGATGCTTAGGTCCAGGAAGGGGAGTGTCTGTTTCTACTCATGGGGAACTTGATCTTTTTTTTTCTTGAGGGAAATTAATCCAGTAGGAAAGCAGCAGTTCTCATCCCCATGCCTTGGCTACCCCATTTACGGCTGGGTTAAGGGGTATTTTGAGAACGGGTCATCGTAGCAAAAGATTTATTTAATATTTTTTGCTAGGGAAGACACCAGAAATCTACTCATATACTCCTGGTACCTGATTTTCTGAACACCCTGTACAGGACACTTTACCAACATGAGTGTTACACCATATCAAATAAATCGATAACCTTACTTGGATGTGCCAAATCCCAGTGATGGACCTGGAGATACTGTTACCAAACCTGGAATTTCGTCCGAGGGAGATAGCATATACGATCGCTGATTCGCATACATGAGCATGGGAGCTCAAGTTTTTTTGGCGAATCAAGAACAAATGACGTAGAGGAGGCTTAGGAACCTGAGTGAAGTCAGCGAGGATGGCAATAATGGGAGACTGGATACAAGCTTTCATCCACTCGAAGAAAGAAATTTTGTGTCTCGCAGCACTTTTAGAAAACAAACTGGCTGCAGCATGGGAGGGGGTAGATGAAATCGTTAGTTCCCAACTTTGTGCCGCAGTGAAGGGAAAAGGGTTTGAAGGGAAAAGATCAGAAGAAAGACATCAAAGATGCTGCTGCTTAAACTCCAGAAGAATGGCATGAGAGAAAGCTACCAATTTTCGATCACAATGTTTCAATAAATGGCCAGATTGCCCATCCTGTTCAAAACTGGACATTGAAAAACTGGATATCGAGACAGAAAATTCTGAAAAAACGTTTGGGGCATACAACACTGTTGGAATGGAACAGGACATTTTTGCATCACAATGCAACTGCTTTCGAGTCTCACAAACGCCTGGATTAGATCAGATGTACACTCCAGGGCCTCAGCAGGATGTTCAGCTCGCAAAAATCTAAATTCCTTGGACAGTTTCTCTCGTTTCTTCTTAGAAAATGTATGGCCAGCATCCTGCCATACATTTAGGACGTTGGGAAAACTACGCAAACTAGAATAATTGGAATTAACTTATGTCACGATTTTTCGAGAAAACATCCGCAATCATTACATGAATGTCATAGGAAGACCAGTGAACTAGATGGAGAACTTATGGTTTCCTGGATGTGGCCAGGAAACCATATTGTGGTTTCCTATGGTGGACAGATTCCTGTCAATCGATCCAAACAGGATGTCATCACAAGAGTTGTGGCCTCATAATTTCTGCTATCCGTCACTCCGGAACTGGATTCGTCAATTCCGGATATCTTCGAAATCCCGAGAGCACTTTTCCTCCAGCCGTCAAATTGTTTGCTAGGGAAATCAAATTGTTTGCCAGCTGCCGCTTTCATCAAACGTAAGACTGTTTGATCTTGGTGATTCAAAACAGCCAAAGTTGATATGTTTGCATTCTTTACTTGAGTTTTCAATTTTATTGCTTTTGTTAAATCTCAATGACTCTAAATTCCTGAAACCAGAACCACCTATCAAGTTCCGTGCGCCAGTTCCCCTGCCAAGAAAATAGATTTCCTTGTGCTGCGAGACAATTGTAATCTTACACATCTTTGTATTAGAAAATCACGTTGAGTTGCATTTTGTTGAAGATTATTGCAGATAATCCTTGTGTGAATGATCAAATCCAGCAAGATGGAGCTCCAGCCCACTTTGCTCATCAGGTACGGGAGTTCCTGGACAGAACTTTTACCCGGACGCTGGATTGGCCTTGCAGCAGCCCTCCAATGGCCCCGACCTAAGCAGCTGAGACAATGCTTTGTGGGGGATTATCAAGGCAAAAGTGGCAGAACAACGGTACGCAAACAACGACGAATAATTCGTAAATATTACCCCACACTGTCACAGACGCTTTTGGGACAATAACCCAACTTCAACTCCGGAAAATTGGCCGACGTACTTGGAGGAGGATGCAGCTCTGTGCAGATAACGACGGGGAACATACAGAGAAGCTCGACATGCAGACAAGCTCGTCTCTTAAGGTTAGCAAAATATGCAAAAAAGGGAAGGAATTTTGGCCCATCCTGTAGTTTTTTGCAGGACATGTCAAAGTAACTTTTAGGCCAACAAAATTTTTTGCACTTTTTTAAATTCGGCCGATTAGTAAGCAGCAAATTTGTCCAGCCTTTTTAAAGGCCAGCGGTGACCTAGGGGTTAAGATTCAGTTTGGAAAACCCAAAAACAGAAACGGAAAAAAATCGGTGACAAGGATTCAAAATGTGAATTACAACGGAAGTTTAAATTCTGTGTTTTCTTTTTTGTGGCCATACTAAACCATCGTTTCATGACATTGTTTCTTCTGGGCGTTCTAACATATGGTCGAATAAGCAGCCTTTGAAATAAACT